>BMAV01027578.1:1221481-1244376 GCA_019973955.1 Trichonephila inaurata madagascariensis | reverse complement strand
CAGATTCAGATAATGACTCTTTGCCTCATGCTTGCTGACCATGCCCAACTTACTGATGTGGGCGATCTTGATGCACATCATCAAAAAATCGTCTCAAGAAGAATGCGAACAGAATATCTTCGAGAACACAACTTTCGACTGTGAATTTCTATACAACGATCACCAACCCAGCCTGCGATGCGATGTTGCAACTGTTAATGTTGATTCTTATTCAAACAAATTTTACTTCATACAGTTATTCTGGAACGAAGACGATCAAATTCGGAACACCAACGAGTCGTTTTTTCAGTCCTATCTAAATGCGCCTTTCACTGATAAATCGCAATTTTTCAGCTGCGAAAGTATTTGGAAGGACTTCATTTACATAGATCCATCCATACTTTCAGATCACTGTGAAAAATATGATTATTGTTTAGATGAAATCGCAAACTACATCGATGAATCGAGCGTGAAAAGAGTCGAAATTCGTAATTCCCGAAATGCGAATATTTTTACGATTTTGAACGAATTCTCTCATCTCGTCGAAATCAATATTCATCACAATTTCTTATTCGACATTTCTCAAGTGAATTTTGGCAATTTTAAGTACGTAAAAACTTTATCTTTAAAAGATGACAACATCGACGTTTTACCCAAAGGTTACTTTTCGAATATTGAGGATTTAGAGTCATTAGATTTGTCCCAAAATAAAATCGAACTCATAACCGATTTTTCATTTGGAAATCTTTCGAACTTGAAGAAGCTTAACCTGTCTTTTAACGAAATCAGTGCTATTTCGAAGAATGCATTTGCTGGACTGTCCAATTTAAATCAGATCTACATAACGAACAACCAGCTTGAATCTATTGACGAGGACGTGTTTAATTCTAACGTTCAATTAAAAACTGTAGACCTTAGTTTCAATCAGATTAAAGTTCTTCCACAAATGATGCTGCATAATCTAGTCAATTTAGAAGAATTTACTTGCACTAGATGCAATTTGACAGAAATATCCAGCGATTTATTTGTTAATTCAACCAAATTAATCACAGTGGACCTTAGTGAAAACGAAATAAAAACAATACATGGAAAGACATTCGAAAAACAAGATTCTCTTATACGTGTGTATTTGGAATATAACAAATTGTCGGAAATACCCGAATTACGAAATAAAACACAATTTAGAGTTTTAAGTATGTTCCACAATGAAATAGTGTCTCTGAACACTGACTTGACCAACGAGGCTCCTAATATTAATTATTTAAATTTTAGCGAAAATAAAATTGAATACCTAGCAGATGATCATATAAAAAATTATGTAGACCTGGAAGTGCTTGATCTTTCTAAGAACAGAATAACTCATGTTCAACTTGGTGCAACTTACTTATCCGTGAGGAAACTCACATTGACAAATAACAGAATAAGGATATTCGATGTCCACTGGCGTCGACTTGTAGCATTAGAAATTCTATGGATGGATTTCAACGATGTTACGCATTTAGAGCTTCCACCCTGCATTCCGAGTGTCAAACAAACTCTTACATTTACATTCCAGAACAACAAAATCTCCAGGTTAAACTTGTATTCATTGGCAGATGATCAAAACAGGGTCGACAAATTCGACCGATCAATGGCGGGATGTCTTTACAACGGAATCTCCAAGAACTTCGTGGACATATCTAATAATCCTTTGATTTGTGACTGTGAACTGTATCCTTTTCATAAATATTTAAAGGAAACATCAAAAATAGCTCATAAAATAGATACTTTTCTTAATGTGGAAAACACAACTTGTTTCAAGCCATCACAGTTGAAGGATCAGTCGATTCTTGACTTACCGGATGACGTGTTCAGCTGTCCTATCGAGTCAAACTGTCCCGAGCCGTGCTCTTGTGGCACGAGAGCCAAAGACAATAGAACATTCGTCAACTGTACTGCCACTGGATTGAGGGAAGCGCCTCTGGAGATACCACTGGATGCAACGGTTCTCTATTTTGACGAAAACCATCTGAAAAAGATGAGTTCATTGAATAAAGAATGCTGGACTAATTTGACCGAACTACACGCCGATTCCAATGATCTCGTAGACCTAGATGATTGGAACGTCCCCGAAAACCTGCAATATCTGTCAGTGAGAAATAACAGTATCGAAAGTTTGCCACAGACTTTGATGGATTTCATTGGCAACCAGAGTAATTTCGAACTTCTGTTTGGAGGGAACATTAAAAACTGCGACTGTTCCAATAAGCCATTGAAAGAGTTTTTGAGAAAAAACGCACATTTAGTGGCAGACATTGAAGATATTGTCTGTGAAGTGGAAGGCAATGGAACGTTGTTCCCACTTTATACTATCCCCGATGCAGTGCTGTGCTCGAAACCTGTTACATGGGATTTCGACCCAACTGTCACTCTTTTATCTGTATGCGCAGCGTTTGTGTTTTTGATAATAGTGCTTCTCGTTTACTACAGATACAGACAATTGATTCTGTCTTTCCTTTATATTCACTGCGATGAAGTATTTCACTTCTGTTTCAAAGACAGCGACATTGATGACGATAAAGCATTCGATGCCTTCATAGCATACAGCAGTTCCGAGCGACATATTGTGATGGAATTACTCCACGAGCTGGAGGAAAAAGAGCCCCACTTTCAGCTCTGTATCCACGAGAGGAACTGGATTCCTGGACGATTCATAAGTGATAATATCATAAGTTCTGTTCAGAGCAGCAAAAGAACTATCGTGATTCTTTCAAATAATTTTATTTCTAGTCCATGGTTTAGATTGGAGCTTCGAGCAGCCATTTTTAAAGTATCTGGCGACAAAAAGAATAAAATCATAGTCATTTTGGCTGACAAGTCTACGTCGTTGGATGGTATAGACACAGAAATAAGACACGTCATTTCCAAAAGGACATACTTAGTGTGGGGTGAAAGATGGTTTTGGGAAAAGTTGAGGTATGTTATGCCTCGAAAAAGCTGCTTCGAGGATATAGAAACTGAGAAAGTAGAAGAGGGCCTTTCTTACAGAAAAAACAGTGACGATATAGCATTGATGGAGGACATATAAATATATAGCACACATCTATGATTCCCCAGAGGATAAAAGTAAATTGTTTATAGATGTGAAAATTTGACTCCAAGTGAAGTTATTGTACATAAAGATATTCTTAGAACAAATATTTGATATTTTAATATTCAGCAATATATTTCACAGTATAATTTGTGCTTGCGTTACAGATAGTGTAAAAGTGAAAAACTGTCTAAAGGCTGTCTGCTGTATATAATTATTGTATTCGCTCAATCGAAAATATTCTTATGCTGACAAAGCAAAAATCTTGTTTTTAAGTATTTTTCTGTATAAAGTGTTTTTTAAAGGAAAAAAAAAATTATCAAATTTTGCTGGTCTATTATTATTATTTTTTTTTTAATCTAACAAACACTGAAGCTTATAAAGCTTAGGATGTTAAAACAATAAGGATATATTAAAAGTCTAAAGTTACATGCATGCAAATAAAATATTTC
This sequence comes from Trichonephila inaurata madagascariensis, assembly GCA_019973955.1. Taxonomy (NCBI): domain Eukaryota; kingdom Metazoa; phylum Arthropoda; class Arachnida; order Araneae; family Nephilidae; genus Trichonephila; species Trichonephila inaurata. The sequence continues at coordinate 1,240,875 of BMAV01027578.1, read as the reverse complement.
ACAGCATCAAAAATATTCCCTATTATAATTCCAATGATTCAGGTTAATAAATTTGTCCATATAGCTTTTTTTTTATGAAAACAATTTCTTGATAGATGTAACTCTGACAAATTTCTTTTTTTTTTATAAAACTTTTGGTAATGAAAGATGAAATGCAAAATTTTAATGAAAAGTATATCAGAAAGAAAACTAATTATTCAAGTATAAAGCAATTTAAATGAATTATATCCATGGATTTTAAAATGGGCGATTAAAAAAAAATGAAAAATTTAACAGATTGAGCTAATATAAAAACCATTGAAAGTAAATAAGTGCTAATTATTTCACAGTCAACAAGTATGATAAAAATTATAATTAAAACTTTCCATTCCCTTTGGTAATATGGAAGGCAAATCTAGGAGAGAGAGAAACCCTATATAATTCATTTTAATATAGCTACATTACTTCATGGTATTTAAGCAAAAACTTTTAATTGAAATTGAACAACATTTTGATTTAATTTGTATTAATAAATAAGGATATATATGATACATACATGTGTGTACAGGGTGTCCATAATTTATTCACCAGATAAGAAAATTAAACTAAAACATAATTTCACAAAGTAAAAGGAAATAATTTGTAACAAAGTTCAAGAAATTTTAGTTGTTCTAATTTTTGTGAATGGCAACAAGGAATTTGTTCGTTTATAAACAAAATGCCATGCTGTGAAAATGTAATCTGTGTTCTTAAACATGTAATAATAATGATCAATTTCTTTTAAAAATAGTATTCAATAACAAAGCAACATTTGATGTTTCAGAAAACGTTAATCGACTTAACTGTAGGATTTGGGGGATAGAAAATTTACATTATATAGAGGAATTTCAGTGAGGTATACTTAATGTTAACCTCTGATGCACACTAATTCATAAAAGGATAATTGATCTTTTCTAGGAACCATCAATTAATTTGGATATTTACTCCCAAATGCTGAAAATGTTTTCTGTGCTAATGTCAGAAGAAATACAGCAATATGTTTTTCCCCCCAAATTTTTCTGAACTAAAGTCAGTTTTCTATTTAACAAAGTCTCTTAATCTCGAAAAAAAAAAAGTTCATTGTGTGGAAAATTCGTTAAATAGAGATTAATCTTTTAATATACTTTATAAACCAGATGAAACAAATTTTAAACTTATAAACATTATATACTATTAAAAAAGTAATTATTCACATTTTTTTTTTTTTTGTAAATTAATATCTATTTATTTCATATATCTAACCCCACAGAAATAAATCTTAAAGGAAAACAAGTTTAAAAAACCATTGTCCAGGAATACACTGTATTTCCAACTTTAAAAAATAATTTTATATTACAATTAATGAATATTAATGACATATTTTAGTTTTAAGCGCCTACAAGTAATTTCAAAGATATACATTTTTTTTATAACCAGTAATTTTAAGCATATATTACCACATGCATCCTTTAATTACTGATAAATGCTAATTTTGTTTGAATTTTTTGTTCAAAAATTATGGCAGTTTTATTGCTTTTGAGGAGTTAAGCCCCTGGTTCAAGGTCATTGATCACCATAGAATGTGTTACATGAGAGAATAATTTGAAATGTCAAGAAATATTTTAAAAAGAGGGAGAAAAAAAAATTGAGTCCCAAGAGAAAAGTTCATTAAATAGAAAATGGACTACGCTATTTGGAGGTTATTTTAGAAAAGAAAATAGTAAAATGTTCTTGCTTCCAGGAAAAATTTTGCAAGAGAAATTCGCAAAATAGAGGTTTGTTAAATGAAGGTCCGACTATATTTGGAAGTGATTACAATTAATTTTAGAATTAGGAGTTGCATGGCAAAGAAAATTCAATTATCAGCAAAATTAATTATAAGTTTTAAAAAATGCATACTTGTATTACAAATTTATTTCTTATAATATTGTGATTTTGGGTTTTTTCAAAAATATCAGATTTAGAAAATAATTGTCAAGGACTGTGGCAAAAATCTGAAAGTGTAGTATTAGAATTTTGTCATTAAATATTTTAAACACTGATAAGAACCATATTTTAAATCTCCATCACTCAGTACACTCTTCAGTAGATTTTAAAAAAGTATGAAGTTTAGACTAAAATTAATGATATGAAATCCATAACAGAGGTGAAAAGAGGGTCTGTAATGAAAAAAAAAATTCTTTTTGGAAAATAATTAACCATTTTAATAAATAATGTCCTAATGCAGTTCCTTTAAAACAATTAAAAGTGATATCAGCTTTGTCCATCTACAGAGAAAAATACTGAAATTATAAAATGTCCCATTTTTTTAATGTTTATAGCAGAATATCATGATAAAAGTTTCTAATTAATATATATATAAAATGAAATCTAAAACAGAAGAACCAGAATTTATTCATATTTCACGTTTCTGATTTCTAATCTTAAAATTAGCTTAAATTTCAATTTCATAACATTTAAAGAATGGATATTCTAAAGTTAAATGAATATCTCAAACATTTAATGATAAAAACATTACTCAGCTCTTTTCAAGACTTTTGGCACTAAACTATAGAAGATCTTCCTCTCATTTCTAAAAACATGTAAAAAGTTGAAAAAAGTAATATCATTATGAAAAATACAAATAATTAAATACAGTTATGAGAAGAAGAAAAATAAGTGATAAACACTAATTTTTACATACTTAGACTCTTAAGAACAAAAGTTTAAAACAATTTTCTCCAATAGATGAGGAAATGCAAAACTTTAGAAGTTGTGACAAGCAATTAAAAAGATAAATTTCTCAATAATAAGGAAGGAAGGAGAGGAGAGATCCCATAACATTGATTAACACAGAAATATAAATTTTATAGTATTAAAATATATTAATTAATATTACTATTAAAAGCATTTTAACAGATTAACTGTTATTTAACATTGCCTTTTAAAGTTACATGAATGCTGCTAGCCATGGACTTCATAATTTTGAATAACGATTAAGTCATGAAGACAACACATGAGCTGGCACTCCATTCTTTAAACTTCCACACCATCTCAATAGGAGGATTTAGCATGCATTAGCTCCAGTACATGTTGAGTCTTTAGTGGTACTAAGACTTGTTGCAACAACATTCTAACAGAAGTTATTTATGGATGAAAGAATAAATAATATTAGACAACATAAAAAAAGAACAGCATTTTTTCAAATACATTTTAATACATTACTAACTGTTACAAAACACATTGTAAAATTGTTTCTTATCTATTTAACAACATTTTTTAAGAATATAATTTAATATCTTTCTTGGCCTTTTGGAGGCCACAAACTATTTTCAAGCTTGTACTTTCCAGTCATATGTTTAGGAAAAGGCACAATTTGTGGACAAGGGATTTGACCAGGAATTTCACACATACAATGCCTTTCAAACTTACTTCCAAATTTACAAATATTTTCTAAATATTCTTGCTTTTCTGTTTCTTCTTTTATACTGAAATGAAAATTTTTAAAAATCTTGATTACACTCATAACATTACACATTCATATGATCTTTGTAATGACTTATAAGAAACAAAACTGTAAGCTACAACAGTTATTACTATAGATTATGAAAATACCATGAAGTTCAAAGTATTACCTATAAATATTATAGAAACTTCTATTTTGTACATAATATCAAATTTTTTCTAGAATTCTGTAGCCCATGTTCTTTTACAACTTACTCGGGATTGCAATACCAAACCAAAAGTTTAATACCGGTATTCAGTATTTTTTAGATTTTAATACTGGGATACCAGTTTTAATACTGGTTGTAGAAATTTTAGAAAAAAGAAAACACAAGTGTATCTTTTGTTTTATTTGCCAGTTTTATTAGAGTGTGTAAATATCACAAAAAATAATTATAGCAGTGGATGGAGTCTGCTTGTACTTCCTCCCTTCACTTTAATAACTTTTAACATTTTTTACACTGTCACCATATTCTTTTCAACATATAAATAATGAAACCAAACTGAAGTATTATCAACTGATTTTTTATGTTCTTTACAGTTATTCTCATTCATTATTAAGGGTTATTATTTATGATTATATATATACGAATCTAAAAAGTATTTTGAACCCAAAAGTATGATATGCAAATACAATGTGAATAACAAACTCACCAATTTAAAAATATTGAAATATTACGCACTTTTTTCACAACCACAACCTTGTTTTCACAGATACGAATATCAGACTACAAATCCTGTGCGTGTGCTGTATCACCCTGAGCTGTAATAGGATAGTTTTGGCCCGCCTTCTTGTATAATTCACATATTTTATCACTTCCTTGATTGTACAATGCAACTTTATATTCACAGTTTAATTAATTTTTCCCATTAAGGAGACATAAAAACAAAAACGTATACTATTTTGTTATGTTGGCTATTCCTGAACATATAAAGGAGATAATTTTAAAAGTTTCTAGTAAATACCGATGAAATGGTATTTAAACTTGTGAATACCAGTATTACAAAATTGTACAAATGGTGCCAAATACCAGTATTCGGTATTAAGGTATTGCAATCCCTATTTACAACCTATATTGCTCAAAAGCCTGAGCAAGCCTTATAATGTAGAGAAAATTGAAATTCAAAAAATAAGCTATTCAAATTTTATGACTGGATAGAATATGATATAAAATAAAATCCAATCCAAAAAATTTATATCCAAGTTATTACTTCTATATTATTTTCACCTTGTCCTACATTGACATGTGGGAGCTACTTATAGCTCACTCAACTTTTAAACAGAAACTGGAAGATGTTAACTCTGAACATAAAGCTATTGTTAATTCTAAAACTGTAAGGTCAAAAAAAAAAAAAATTAATAAATAAATAATGGTTGTATTTTTTTTATTCAAATCTACTCATGTGAAATAACTTTTTATACTCTTCTATACTATTGTAACTTATGTTAACTCTGAACATAAAGTAATGTGTGGATTCTATAACTGCAAGGTCAAGCAACAAAAAAGTGGCTGTATTTTTTTATTCAATTCTACTCATGAAATAACTTTTTTAACCCCTTCAGGACCAGTGAAAGAAGCGCTTCTCTAGGCTCACGTTTCTGAGAGTATACGCATGCACAGTACCGAGCGAATTTCCTTACTAAGCCTAATTTCATTTAAAAATTCATGTAAAATCTTAAATCCAACTAGATACACTAAAATTTATAATTTATTATAATTGATAATATCTGAATATATAGTACAAACATTTTCGCTATGTTTAAAAAAAACAATTACACATTTTAAAGAAAATGTTTTCATTTTTTTTTAAAAAACTACTATTTTCATTCTTTTCACCATGATGATTAAAATAAAATAGATGCAAAACTTACAAAATACAATCTGGCATACACCAAACATTAAATTTATTCTCACATAAACTTGATGCTGTTCTAACTGATACAAATCTCTTAAATAACAGCTGATGTATTGTTTTTTATATTTAATTAATCCTTATAATGCTTTTTGCTATCACTTTAGTATTAAGTTTTCTGTTCTTATGGTTGTGGCAACTTTAAATGCGATAGCAACGAAAAAGAATAGTTTGTTCTTACTGAATTAAAAATAAATCATCGTGTTTGTTCTATGATGATCTGCTTTTTAAATATCTTTTGAGTATTAAAATTATTGATGCAAATATGAACCACAAATAAAACAAATAATGAAACTATTATTGTCTCTGATGCCCAATAAACTAATAAGCTTTCATTCTTTTCCCAACTTAGTCAAAATATAAACAGAAATCCGGAGCACAATAAATCACACACCATTAAATGTCAGATTCTCTCGAAAAGTCTAAACATGTGCAGTTGTTTACATTCATAAATAAAAAACTCTCGAGCCGAAAGCACTCATTGAAATTCAAAGTTTTGTGAAACATTATTAAAAAAAACGGACTTTTAACTACCAACTAGTGCCTTGTAAGAAATAATATAAAAACATTCCTAACACTGATCACACTGGTGTGATCATGGGCCTCAGAGAAGGAAAGCGCAATCACGTGATACCGTGGGCCTAAGAGGGAGAAACGTGTGATCACATATATGTGATCATGGTCCTGAATGGGTTGAAATTGTTTAAATAAAGTGGACATCAGATTTGTAGAATTATAATTTTGGAGCTGTGTTATCTTCCACTTAGCTCAAAGAATCTTTCTATATACAACATTAAAAATATGTGATAGTTAATAAATTAATTACGATATTGATAATATTGATCTCATCAAATAAAAATGCACTCAACAATTATGCAAATTTAAAAACAGGTGAATTCATTTAAAAAAGCTACAAATAAAATCTTAAGAAATATACTAAATGATTATAAATGTAACAAAAATATTATTTATAAATCAAAAACATTATATATTTTTGTTTGGAAAACTTCAGTATATATATAAATAAGTTTACAATACAATAATTAAGTGTTTAATTTTAATAACCTCCAGTAAAATTAAAAACTTTTTTTCAAAACAAATATATTTTAGAAAAAAATATTTTTAAAATCAATATAAATTAAACTCAAATAGAATTGAAAAGTTTTACAGCATACATATACACATATATTGTTATTGATGATGCATACGTGTGAAAACATTTTTGTACTTATGTTTTTACATCACCGCAGCCAAATCTGCACCATGTGAATTGGGCCATGTTCCACAAAAACTTAACAGTATTTTTTTCAAAGAAAACGGTTCAGTCCTAGGAGAGCCCACACCCTTGGCGCAAATTATTTTGGGTTGGCGATAATTGTGCCATCTTGGTAACCCTACTTTGATACACTAGATATGGTAAACCTATTTCTGGAAATTTCGTATTTTGTCGGCGGGCATTTCGAATTTCATTTCGTTTTGGGGAACCGGGCTGGAATGGTTGCGTGTGTGAAGGAATATATCTTAGAATTTTTTATTTTGTTGAATGCGAAAGGTTAGAAAGAATTGATTGAATAGTGCAAGAAGGAAGGATTTATTGCTTAGAGTTATGAATATCCTAAATGTAACGATCGGCATGATGTAACATGGTCTTCGAAATTGCACCAGCCACGCCGAAGGTATATTCGACCATTACCTCGCAGAATAAAAATGGTGGCGCTCACACGATCATTCACTTGGCGATGAGACCTTCAAGACTTTAAAATCTGTCGTTACGCTGTACCCTCCACTCGGAAAAGATCAGCAGTAAGAAAATAAGTGTTGTTTTTATATATTTTTTTATCTCAAATGCTTAATTTCTGTATTGTTTACATATATTTTCATTACGCATCCACCTTATCTCTCTGTATTCACTTGCCGCCATTGTCGGTTTCGCTTGGCGCCATCTCGTTCTGTCTTGGCGCTTTTTTCGTTTTGTCGCCAAGGGTGTGGGCTCTTTTTTGGTACTTTTGTGTTGTTGTCCTCTTTTGGTGTCGTTCTATAATTTGATTTGAGTAGCACAAATTTCATCATGATGACGTTAATATGTACCAACTATTTTTTTAATGTTACTTACTCCGGTAGTCCTAAAGTCTTCACAAGATGATTCATGATTTCCTCACTTGATTTGTTAAATACATCTATCAGCACATCTTCTCCAGAATCTGAAAGAAATATTACAGCAACAAATTTTTATTTTATCTCTGCTATTAGTAGAACTGAAAAGCAGTACTGAAGTAATATTAAACTATTTTTCATATCATAATATACATGGCTTAAATTATTAGAACTATTATGTTAATAATATCACAGCTAATTTTACAAATATATAATAACATATATTTAAAAATTACAGAGAAAAAAGTATCATAAAAAGCTTACCAAGCCAACATCGTATAAATGGTGTTGGAAACTTATTTTTGTAAAAGACAATCTGTACATTAGGATTCTTGTATTGTATTTGACACATGTTCCAATAAACAAAATCCCTGAAACATTAAAATGTATTCAGTTAATACTTATTTAATTACATTCTTATGAAAACAGATAAAACTGGACAATAAATTCATTAATGCATTTTTTTAAAGTTAAATTGTGAATTTTCTAAGAATAGCATGATTAAAATTACTTTTTCTTTATTTCAATTTGATTTCAACAAAATACAAAGAAATATAGGAGCTGAATTAAGTTACAAATATAGACAAAATACTTTCATGCTGCTTAATCATATCTCCAAGATCTGCTATTTTTAAAAGTTAAAATACTATTTGAGACCACTGCTTTTATTTTTGGTACTAAAAGTAAGCTTTTCAAACATACAGCCATTTCATACAAAAAAGCAAACTGTCTGGAGAAATAAACTAACATATCAGAAATGTGATAGATTTTTTTCAACCAAACGAAAAAGAATACTGATATAAACTTAATTATAATCAATTATATTATTACAAAGAAGAAAAACAGCAGTTTGTTAATATTATTAAAAAAAAATACATAGATGCAGAATAATTTAATCATAATCATCAGTAGTATCATAAATAGAATAAAAAAACATTAATTGTACTTTGAAGAGAATTATTTTGATATTGCTGAGTAGATCATGAAGATTTTCACTAATTCTTTCATGGCATCAACATTCTATGCCATCTATCAGATACTTTGGCTCATTTGAACACATATTTTTCCCAAAACATCCATTCACAAATAAAGCACTGCTTTAACACCTTTTTTATCCAATATGACAACAACAACAACAAATACTAATAAATTCATTCATTCAGATAGGGTACTATGAAGCTTGTTGCTCCTGCAAAAACGAAACTGTTAGAAATTAAAGAAAATAAAATGACCATTGGTAGGATAAACAGTAAAAAAACAATCTTGATACTCACATATTGGCACAGCAAAATTGGCACCCTGTAAATACAAAACAACAAAGACTCTAATGTAATTTATAAGAAGAAAAAAAAACCATTCAGATTTTGGTAGAAAATGACTATGATGATGCTAATATGAAAGAACCCCAGTCTATAACAGGATTACATTTCCAAATCAGGAGGTAAGATTGCCAAATTGACATATTTAACACACCAAGTTAACATTTTTATTTTGTTGCCAAGTGATGAATTCAACAAGTATTGGTCATTATAAACTGCAGTAATTACATCTATATTTAAAATTATTATTTTAACTAAATCCATTATTTCTGCTTTTCATTTGAAAGAGGTGACTTGGCATTATTTCTTTCTAATTAATTTTTTTCGAACATATACATAACCAAGCAGTAAGGCGTATCATTTTGTCCAGTATATGTTAGAAATAGTGTTTTTACGTATGGGTTATGGCACATGCACATAAACCGATATGAGTTACACACACAATGTCCTATCTCTTATCGCCAGGTTTGCAGATATTTTTTGGCAAAAATACTAGGTGGACCACAATAAAGACTAACCATTTCTTTTCATTGCCGAATAGTGGTTTGAAATTGTACTTTACCGCAGGATTCGAACCTACAATTTAACCAAACCAATACCTGCCACAAGCTAGCGATGACAACTAAGGTGATGCAATTTTACAGCATCTCTCAAACCGAACAAAACATATTTTATAAATACGAAAAACTTGAAATCTTACATCAAGAATGAAAATTATGATAATCCTATTTATTTAGAACTTTTCAAGCGCTCCAAGCTTAATTTACAGCCAAAACTACTACAAATTTTAGATCAAAGCAAAGTAAATCTTTTACAATGAATGGCAAAAATTTCAAATCATTATACCTGGTTCCTTTATGATAATCTCCAGTGTCATTGTAATTTATCGTCATAACTTTCACATTTTCACGCAATATCAATCGTCCTTGTTTTAAATAAGGAATAGTCCTTCTAATAGCATCTTTACCTAATTGAAAAGGCATTCTTTAATAGAAAACTAAGCAATCACACACAAACCGAACGTTTGTTTACTAACACTTTTATCAGTTACAGTTAATCTAAGAGATGAAATGTAATTTTACTCTTTAATTGTACAACACTGTATAAAACAAAACAAAAAATAAATTACTTGAAGAATATTATTTTGAATAGTAGTAATATTATAGTTTTTGAATAATTGTTTATTTTTACACAGTAAAAAAAATTACAAATTAATTTTTTGCTTTTAAGTTTGATGTTTTTCTCACCAGCAGAACTATGTCAAACAATAGATATTTTTTATTGATAACATAAAGCCTAATTTTCTAATTAAGTGTAAAAATAAAATGAAATATTTATATACTGTCATTGCTAATGAGTATTATTGATTATTGTCAAGTTATCTACTGCATCATAACCGTAACTGTTTTTAAAACTAAGTGAGGTTTTTTTTCTGTAGCTGTCTGCCGCGGAGAAGAGAGAGTTTCTGTTTCTGTTCATTTATAAGATTAAAATGTCTGGTCGTGGAGGGAAAAAAAGAAGCAAAGCTACGTCTAGATCAGCAAAAGCTGGTGTTTTATTTCCAGTGGGACGATTTCATCGATATTTAAGAAATGGAACTCACCATCAACGAATAGGCGCTGGAGCGCCGGTTTATATGGCAGCCGTAATTGAGTATCTTACTGGTGATAATCGTTCCATTTTCTTATTCATTTTATTAGCATCTGAAATGCTCATGTTATAAAAGTTTTACGCTTTTATAAATGGATTCTTTTGTTTATGTCATTAGCATTATAATTCTGTGTTGATTTTATTATCGTATTAATTTATAGCTAGCTAACCATTAGGTTTATTCTCTTAAATACATTTTTTAGTTTTAAATTATAATTGGGTTGTTGATAATTATTACTTATCTTTATATGTTTAACAAAAGTTTACTGATCATACTAAAAATATTAAAGTAAGATTTTTACCATATGAATGTGATTAATTATTAAAACGTTTAAATATTGTGCATTTTTCAATAGTTCAGCAATTCTTAATTTTATTTAAAATTTTCTTTTTAACCTATCATTATCTTTTCTATCAATTTTACTTAAATCTAATTCTAATCATCTGCATCATCAAAATATGTTCCTTTTACGTCTTGTGAAATAGAATAGCATCGTATAAAATGCAATATATACATTAAAATTATTTTGTATTGCGCAATGCTTTCCGTTTTTCTAAGAGTTTTTTCAAAATCTGTTAAAATGATTTCGTACTTTGAAAACCAACTTTTTGATTTTAATTTTCCCTTTACATTGCTATTTATATTATTTGCGTATATTTAGTGATATGCTTAAAGTAAATCTATTGATAGGTTAGCACATCTAATAATTTTGCGATTTCGATGTTTTACATTTAGAACTTATTTTAATACATAAAATAGTTTTGTTAAATTTTAAAAAAATAATTCCCAAATAATTTATCACTTAATTTATTTGATTTGATTTTAAGTGAATAGAATATCTTACTTAAGGAAAGGGTATATAAAAAACTATCTTCTTTACAATATGTTTCTATTTGTGAATTAATTTTGTAATGAGTTATTTTGTTTGGAGCATGTTTTGAAAGCAATTCTATGGAATATTTTTTTTCCTCCTTTATTTTTGGTGATAAAACCATACATAATTCGATTTTTAATTTTGAGTACATTTATTTTTGTAATGAATAAGTGGAATAGATATTATTTTTAATCTAAAAACAGTAAGGATACCATTACATTTAATGATAACATATTTTGGTAATACTGTATTAACGACACCACAGTGAAATTGGTGCCCAGCAATAGAGGTTCTTCTGGATCTTACACTTTTAATCATAACAGAAAAATAAAATTTAAAAAAAGACTCTTATTCACTTATGTTTTACTTGGGGGGGAAAGAAACAATCAGTAAGATTTGGGTTGGAAAGGGCATGATTCGAATGGTGCAAATTTGGCTATGGTGATGTTAATATGCAAGAACTAATATTTTTTATCTGATATGTAATAGTGTATCATATTTAATAATGTGTTTGTTACTATATTTAATTTATGCATTAATTTACATTGGAGTTAAATATGATTTCAATCATTTATTTTTTGATAGCAGTATTTATATATATAATAAATATTTAAAAATATTTTTTAAATATGCAACTTTTAAAATAGTATTGTATGCAAAGAAAAAGCTTGCCTAAGTGGCTTGAATAAAAATAATTTTGTGGATTATTAACTATTAAAAAGATATGTTGAAATGAATCAAACTGTTAAACTGAAGTGAAACTCCTCTACATAAATATTTCTGCCTTGTAATAAAATTCATTAATTTTTTATTTGAATAGTCTTTGTTTCCAACTTAATTCAATAAAAGAAGTGATTTTCACACCCATGTATAACATGATAAAAGTAATCTAAATTTTAAAAATATTGAAAATTTCAGGTAAAAAACAAATTATTACTTAAAACTCTTTTGAAAAGGGGTAATGTAGATTTAGAACAAGCCAAATTTTGCTGCTAAAGTTGTAAATCTGTATAAACAGATTTGAATCTATCTTGAAAAGATTTGAAAACTGAAATGGTAATCCAGTTAACCGAATGAAGTAATTGATTGTTATATATCAAAACTGGGGAAAATGTTGGATTTTAAAATACTTCAAAGGAAATATGAAATTTGAGAATATAAACATTTTATTGAAATGCAGTTTTGATTTTACTTGTGTCTAATTTAGTAAAGCTAAAATGTTTCATTGATTTAAAGTTTTTTATTTTTAAGTGAGAGGGTTGTTTTTGTAAAATTAGTGATAGTGCATGATGGGCATAATATCCAAGTTTAAATATGATGAAACCTAAAATTTTGTTTATTTGGAAAGAAAACATAAAAGCTATTTGCTTATCATTATGATGTTAGGCATTTTTCTTATGTATTGTAGAAGCTTTGTTTTTAATATAGCAGACTGTAAAATTAATATGATAGATCATTAATGCCCGACATAAAATTAGTTGACATGTCATGATGACTCTTCAGTTATTCTCAAATCCTTGAAACTTTGGTAAAAATCTTAAATTTCTCTTTTGATGTAACTGGAAAGTGTGAAATATTTAGATTTTATTTGTTAATTACTTTTTTTTAATAGCTGAAATTCTTGAATTGGCTGGCAATGCTGCAAGAGATAATAAAAAAGGTCGAGTCACTCCTCGTCATATTCTTCTAGCTGTTGCCAATGATGAAGAACTTCACTTAGTATGAAATATACTTTCTATTTGCCTTTAAAATCTAAATTGATTAGCTTACAGGAAGCTTTTGAGTTGTTTATTGTATCATGTTTATTTTTTAAATAGTTTTTTCTGGACTCGTACACTTTAAGTAATTTGATTTAAATTTTAATGAAATTCTGCAGAAAATACATAAAATAGCTCTATTTTTTATGACCACATTTAGTTTTTCAATATAGATTTGGGAATTATAATTTATTAAAATATTTTAATGATGAAAAAAATTTTCAACATTTACATTTATTGAAGAAAATGCCTGTTATGCACACTGGACCTTTAACATTATCAAAGTGATCAAGACCTTTAGCACCTATAACCTAATCTTTCAAAATAGTACCTTATTTTTTTTCTTGAAATTTCTTTTCTGAACAAATGTATGAATTAAACAATATACCTTTTAGTATTTTAAAAAAATTCTGTAAAGTTTTTCTTGAAACTAATTTAAAATCGGAGTGCTATGCGCCAAGCAACGCTTGTTGTTGAGTGATATAGAATCCAAGACGGTAGCCTAGCTATAACAAATCATCCAGAAAATAATTTTAAAGAATTGCTTTTTCCTGGCAAAAGTGTTTGAAATGCTAAAATAGTCTAGAATTTAAATGAAATAAAAAAAAAACCTAAAAATTTACTTTTTCGTGGGGAACAGCATGGAAAAAGATGAATACCAGGATTTTTTATAAAAAATAGAGTATGAGGAATTTAGAAATGCCGGAGAAAAAAGTAAAATATTGAAAATGCATTACTTCAAAAGATGAAATTTAAAAATAGTAATAATAAAATTATACAAACCAAAAAAAAAAAATTACTATCAGTAAAAAATGATTGAGGAATGTTATGAAAGGTTATAAATTTTAATTTAAAAAAAAGGGGAAATAGTAATTACCGTAAAATCCGGTGTATAACGTGCACTTTTAACACAAAAAACAAGATCGAAATTTAGGGGTGCGCGTTATACGCCGAGTATAAAAATGAGAGCTTTAAAAAAAAGGAATATTAAAACAAATTTACACTTATATATCGAAATACTATTTATTTAAAAGAAATAACATACCTTATGAACTTTCATTGTTAGATAACATGAAAAGGCATTCTTTTTCGACCATTTTAAGGCGAATAAACGTACACTGTTTCTTGTTACAATTAATCCATTCAGGCGATTTTCTAGGACCCAGTTCGCAACACTTTCTTCTAGAATAGGCCATTTCGTTACTCCTTTACTAAAAGCACGTTTTTTCGTTGACATGTTAATTATTGTCATTTCTTTTTTCCCCCCACTCCCTTATGAAGCTTTCACCACAATATCAAACATCCTTGCTGCAGCACGCTTTCCATTTTCTTTTGCAAATTGAATCACTTAGATCTTGAAACCGGCATTGTGTTTTGTTTTGTTTACCAGGACCCATCTCTACTGCTCGCTGTTTGAAATGTATTCAATATTATTATTCATAGTATTGAATGTACTACAGGCAGCTAGCGTAATAAGTCTCAGGCTTGTTCTAATTTATTTCAAAATTATTCGTCCGCCTCGTACATCACATGAAAGCGGAAAAAGGAATCAATGCTTATAGAAAAGCGTGGGAAAAATCCAGCCATGGCACTGATTCGGTCTCCCTCCCCCCCTCTCTTCTTGTGCTTAAGGGTTGTATAATTCTAGAAGTATACTATTTTTTCAAAAGAGAGTCTGGAATGATTCATCCAATAAATAATGACTTCAAAACATAAGAAAATTGCACACGTACATTTCAAATTTTTTCGTAAAAAAGGGGGTGCGCGTTATACGGCGAATATAACTAAAAATTAAAAAATACAGCTTGAAAGTATAGGTGTGTGTTATACGCCAGATTTTACGGTACTTTGGGAAAACAAAATGGACCAAAAGTGGGAATTTGGTCCATAATAAGTAAAAAAACACCTGTCATATTTTTTTTAAAAAATATTTCGGGCTCACCAATGATATTAGAAATATCCACATTTGAAAGTAGCCGAAAATACAACAGAAGACTGGAGCAATGAAAATTATATAATAAAAGAAATTTAATTAAAATCGTATGAAATTAATGGGGTTACTACGGGGAAAAAAAACAATAAAAATTAACTATAATATATGTCATCCCCATGGCAACCACATTATATGCAATAAAAATAACTTGGTGCATAGCACTTCGATATCAAATTAGTATCTGTTTCTTTTGAAGTAGCTAGTAGAATTTATAAAAGAGAGAGAAAAGGTTTGGAGGGAAAAGATATATTTTAGGTGCTTTTGTTTTGAGATTTGTTCTTAAATTTAAGTAATTATTTTAAAATGTATTGATTACTATTGACTTATCTATGTATTGATAAATAATTGAGAAAGATAGTAAAAAAATCAATTGAAAAATAATTATTTATTTGTATTTAGAATAAATTTCGTATTTTTAGAGTATATACATATCTATGAGTATTGTTAAATTTTTTACTAAGCATTGCCGCATAGTATTTCAAGAAACACATTTTTTTATACCATTTTTATTGTTTGTGAAAATAGAAGTATAATCCCGATCTCTTTATTATTACATTTGCAATACTTTAAGTACCCGATTGCAAAATTTTCTATTTTGGTGACTTAATATCCAGTTATTTAAAATCTTACTTTAACAACTTTTCAGCTATTGAAGAATGTAACTATTGCATCTGGAGGTGTGTTGCCAAGAATTGAGCCAGAACTATTGGCAAAGAAAAAGGGTCGCTTTGCAACCCTGCCTTCTCCTAGATCAGGTCCTTCCTCTCCTGCTCCAGTCACCACTACCACTAAGAAAGCCAAACCAGTTTATACAGCACCAAAGAAGACTCCAAGAAAGGCTGCTGCTGCTGCTGCAACTGTGAAAGGAAAAGGCAAAGGAAAAGTGTGTTCTTGAAAAAATTGCATTTTGTTATTAATATCTGTTCTGCTTTGTATATATCTTGAAATTGAAATTTAATTTTTACCTGAGAGCATAAATTTTTCATTCCAAAATAAGCATTTTCTGCAGCATAATTATGCCATTAATCATTATTAGCAAGATTATAGCAATTTTATATAATAAAACAAGGGTCGGCAACCTATGCCGACTGTATGCCACATTTGGCATACGGTACAATTCTCAGTGGCACTCTCTACTACTCTACAAATTTGTCAATTTTTGAATGGATGGAAGTTGATAATTATGTAATGGACTTTTATTTAACAATAATCTTCAGAATTATAGACAGCTACAGAATCACAAAAAAAATTTCAAAGACAAACTTACAGCTGTTTTGTAAATTATTGAACGTCATTGCTTGAGAGATTTAATTGTTTGAAGAGAGAAAATTGCATTTACTCTGCTTTCTGCTTTGGGCTCTACATATCTAAGTAAAAAATGTTTTCTCATATGAATAATATTTTGAATCCGCAAAGAAATTGTTTAACAACTGAGTGCTCAGAATCGTGTCTAAATAAAATCACGAATTATATCCTTGAATTTGCAATATGAAAGTGTAGAGCGGTGCAAGCACTAGGCTCACATTAAAATTTTTATTTAGCTAAAATGAAAGGAAATGCTTATATTTTATGTTGCATATTTCTTATTTTAATAAATATGCTTAAAAATACATATTTATACTGTTTTATTTTTATGTTAAGAAATTTCTTTAAATGATACAAAATTAATATAAAATAAAATTGTAAATATATCAGTATTTTGACATCAATTCTCTAACTCTGCATGCTTTATCGTGAGAATCAAATTGTTTGAAAAATGTCCTACTGTGGGGCTCACTGAATCACATATTGTTAGATTGGTTTGGCTCACCACAGCTAAAGGTTGCTGACTCCTGTTATAAAAGAGTGAATATAGTTTTCTGTTTCAAGCAACTCTATTAAAGTTGGCTCTCACAACTTTAGTTTAAGAAATTTTCAAATGTTTTCATAAAAAGGACAATTTTAATAATATTTAAAATACTGTGTAATGTTATTTATTGTATTATTTTGATGCTTTTATCCCAAAAGGCAACTTTTGCTACATCTTTATAAAAGTATTTGTATGCAAAAAAAATATTAAATTTAGAAAACCTCTGGGTAAATAAATTAAATATTTTTCTATAAATTCTATTTCTCGCAATTTTTAAATTGTGAAAAAGCAATGCCCATTTATAATTCGTTTTATTTGTGTTTATTTTACCCATCTTATAATTAATATGTTCTTGCTCTCCTTTCAGGCTAGTAAAGATTTGCCTAATTCATTAAGTAGCCAAAGTGGTGCAATTACTGTACTCTCTGAGAAGAAACTTTTCCTTGGGCAAAAGGTATATTTATTATATTTTTTATTCTTTTTTAATAAAGACTTTCCCAGCAACTATATTGAAACAGTATTAAATATGTAATTGAAATAATGGATATTGCTGTTATTTTAATAGAAAAATTTTGATTAATAAACATTTATGAGCAACAATCATCTCTTATCTATATCCTTTTTTAACATGCTTTTTATAAGTTTCACTTCTATGTAACGGAATCTTTGAACTCGGTTTTTACCCATTTTAAAAGGTCAGATTAATTTGAAATTTACCATACATGTCAAGGACCAATGACAATACAATAATTTCATAATTTTTTTCCATTGTCCTGATCAGGATAATTAGAAATATGATTTATAGATTTTGCGACTAATTCCGTATACCACTTCCAGATTTGGCTACTAATTCCTTATGCCATTTCCAGATTTGGGGACTAATTCCAGATTTAGCGACTAAAAGATTAAGGTGCAACCCTAAAACTGCGAATAGGCTTGTGGTTAATACAAATAAAACAAAAAAAAAGTGTTCTTTATGTGAGAAAGGGTAGGGTGGGTGCATTAGCAATTTCTTACCAAAATATCAGTTTAATTTTTCTGAAAATGGAAATTTCAAAAAAAAGACTTGTGCATGGGGAAATAAATAATTTATGTTCTAACTGCTAAATATTTTTTATTTGTATAAAGCAATATACACGTTCACTATAAAACTATAAAAGCGTGTTTTTTAGTTTTTTTTAAACTATAATTTTAAATTAACTTCATGTTTGCCAGATATAAAACTATTTTAAAATTTAACTCTGTTATACCTAGTTTAAATTTATGAATCAAACTTATATCCACATATCTTGTATTTATTCTTTGAAATGCTCTCTGCTCACTCCTTTTTTGTTCATTATTAATTGGAATAAATATGATTAATATGAATGTCATTTAAGTTCAACATTTTATTCATTGAAGACTACTAGAGATTTTAAATTCAATAATGTGCTGGGTTATTCATAATTACCTCCAGAGAGAGTTTTAAAGTGTTGTAGTAAAAAACTAAGACAAATACAGCAAAAAAGAACATATAAAAGAATACACACACAAAAACAATATTCGAGTTTTATTTACATACAGATGTTCTATGTGTGAAACATTGGCTATACAACATATATCAAAGCAATAGTTCAGTTTCTGCCACACTCTACTCAACATGGTATTATCAACACCCTTTCTTGTTGGGTAAGAAGGCGTTACGAAAACTTGGTTTTATGTAATAGATTGAATTTCTGGATAACACATTCTGTCAACCGTTAGTACCATGTTGAGTGGCATGGACTGGACTATTATATTGATGTATGCCAGGTAACCAAAGTTTCTCTCATAGAACACATGTAAGGTATATAAATAAAAACTTGTGTTCTTTTTGTATTTTTTCAAATGTTCTTTTTTGCTGTATTCGTTTTACAAGGGGAGGGCATGACTAAGGAAATTCATTTGAAGTTGAGACTTGGTGTAATAGTAGTACTCCTTCAGGGTGTTCAACCCTTAATGTAATTCTGCCGAATGGCCAGTCAATTCAGAGAAAATAGCCTTCGAAATTCATGCTTAATTAATAAATTTTAATTTCCTCCAGTTACGCAATGGCGCAGTTGGGAGGATGCCTGCTTTGTAATCAAGTGGACCGGGTTCAAATTGCAAGAGCGACTTTTTTTTAATTTGTTTAATTATTTATTTTTAAATTAAATTTATTTATGAAAGGTTTATTAAATATTAAATGATATTTCATGTAATTATTTTGTATCTTATAAAGTAAAAAAAAAAATTGAATTTTATTATTTAAATGAGTTATCGTTAAAATGATTTAATATTAAAATTATTATTAAAATTAATAAAATTATATTAATCTATTATTATACTTATATAAATAAATTTATTAAAATTATTAATTTATTAAAATTATTAATTTATTAAAAT
>BMAV01027578.1:1194311-1221471 GCA_019973955.1 Trichonephila inaurata madagascariensis | reverse complement strand
TTTATTAAAATTATTAATTTATTAAAATTATTAATTTATTAAAATTAAATAAATTTATTGTAAAAGAATTTATTGAATATTTTATATAATTATAAAATAATTAAACTAATAACATATAAGAGAAACCAATATTATTTTTATTATATTAATTATAAAATATTTTATATTATATATGATATTTTATTTATAGTATATTGTATTTCACATTATAAAACTATTTGTAACTAATTTTTATGTAAAGTATCACTTAATATTTATTATGTATTTTATTATTAATATTATTTATATTAATATAAAAATATATTTATAAAATTTAATATGCAAATTTATATAATTACAGTAATTTTTTTACTTTATAAAATACAAAATAATTACATAAAATATCATTTAATACTTAATAAACCTTTCATAAATAAATTTATTTAATTTTAAAAAATAAATAAATGAATTGAAAAAACAAAGTTGCTTGCGTGACTCGAACCCTGTCCGCTTGATTACAAAGCAGGCGTCCTCCCAATTGCACCATTGCGTGACTGGAGGAAATTAAAATTTAATTGTATAAAAGCTAAGTAGGAATTTTGAAGGCTATTTTCTCCAAATTGTGACTGGCCATTCGGTGGAATTACATTAAGGATTGAACACCCTAAAGGAGTACTACTATTACACCAAGTCTCGACCTAAAATGAATTTCCTTAGTTGTGCCCTCCCCTTGTTAGTTTTATTGCTATAGAGCTTCGAAACTCCAAAGGGAATAATGAATAACCTTGTACTTCATTTTGCCATTAGTTTTTTCAGAGTTGCTGTCATTACTATCATCCTACATGATTTTTTTAAAAATTAAATTAAATTCATCCATATACTAGTGACAATAACACATAAATTTGCCTGTCTAATAAATTATGTATTGTTTAAAAATTTCATGTTATATGACATAATAAATATTAATGCATTAGAACAGAATGAAACTGTAAATGGTCACTTACAGTGGTACCTCAGAATCTGAACTTAACCCATTGCATGTGGATATATTATTGAAGCTCCAAGACAGTTTTTCCTATTTAAAATAATAAAGATTAATCTGTTTCTGGATTCCACTCATTTGATTTTTCGAAATTGATTTCAATAATGAATATTCTGTAATTTAATTTGATGTGTTACACAATGATAATTGAATATAAATTTTATTGAAATTAAAAAAAGATTGACTTACCTTTATTTTGAAAATAATAATTGCACATTTATAAACTTGAAGAAGAGCATAGAATTTTAGATGAATTTTAATAGCATGATATAATTAAATAAATATCTAGTGTTTCTGTATAGTACATTCTTTAGAATTTTTATATGTTTTGGTGAGGCATAGAGAGCTTGGGACTGCTTGTCAGGATGCATTTTGAGAAGTAATCCTAGCAATACTCATTGTAGGATCAGTGAAGATGTACATCATTCCATTTTGCTGTATAACTCTGTTTGTGTCCCTCCAACCTGTATAGAAAACGGGAATCTCCATCTACAGTGCCCTTTAAATACTTGTTGCTCAACCTTTCCTGAAAAAATATGACCATATTTTCTTGTCCATCTGCAATCTAGTTTGAATTCTTACTCAAAAGGAGGGTCTAGATTTCAAAAGAATTTATAGTGAAAATCGTTTAACATATAATTGAGGGGATTAAAATATTTGATCGTGTTAAAAGAATTTCATGTATAAGAACATTGCTAAAGAAATCGTGTATTTAACAAAATTAAGTTTATTAGAATACATTTTATTTACATGGATTTGTATGTATTTAATAAAAATCAATAAAACAAAAACATTCACAATGAAATTTAATACAAAATTTTCAAGGTTTTGAGAAACAAAACATTTATTGAGTTTTTGGAAAATAATCTGATATTTTTCTTTGCATTGCCTTTTTTTAGTATCAAACTGTTTGATGTCGTTAATTTTATAATTCATTTCAACATTGGAATGTAGGTCTAAATAGCTGCACATACCTTTCATGATGTTCGTCATTTCGGATGATTTGGGAACAGGAGCTACATTATTCATTTTCGTCATCACATAATCTGCATCAAAGATATTTTTTGAGCTTTGAACAAACTCCAAAATGTCTTCCATAATTGGGATTGTACACACATTGCCATCATCTACTGCAACAAATTCTTCCGATGATGAACCTGCAGGACTGGCATTTTCTATATTTTGTTCATCACCAGAAGAGAAATCTTTTCGTGCTAAGAGAAAAAAAAATGCATGAAATTGCATAGTAGTTTGTCGGAACCGTTGCATTATTTCGTGTTAACTGATATTTCATCTTAAGCTTTTTCGCATTAAACGTATTTCACTGTATTTATTTTTCAAGTTTAAGTTCTGGAATGTTCTAATTCCAAGGTATCACTGTATTTTTGTTTAATGCAAAATTTCCAATAATATTGCTAGTGTAGATATAAGAATGTTTTGTGTATGAATGAAATTGTAATATATTTTTGTTACAGTTAACTGTGATACAAGGTGATATCATCAATGTGACAGCAGATGCTGTTCTTCATCCAACAAATGCTTCACTACACATGAATAGTGACGTGGGTTAGTATGGGTTTATTTTTATTTCTGTAGTACAAATGTGCGTTAATTAAAATTCCTATTATTGTACAAAGAAAAGATTCTATAAAATTAATTTAATTATCAATCAAATATATATAATCATACCTCAAAGGACATTTTTCTGTTGGTAATATCATGTATTTTGAGTGCTAAATTGATATATTTGGTTTCTTTCCTTGAGCCTTAGTTTACTTTGCTTGATACTAGACATTTTTTTTTCAAAACTCTTTCTGTTTTATTTTTTCAGATTTTCTTGCCATAAATGTCCAGTACATAGCAATAAGTATTTGTCAAAATCATAGTAAAGAGTGCTTATGTATTAACCAGTTTCACACATAAAATTTAAAAATGTTGCCAAACACACACACAATTGCTGTGATATGCTACCAATAGTGGGAAGCCATTCCTGTGCATCTTCAAACAAATCTTCATCTCAAACGCTTGAAAATAACATTGTTTATGATTTGGTATATTATTTTTTTCATTTAGTTGTGAAAAATGATTCAAATTTGAAATCTATTTTCTACAGAAAAGAACACAGAGTACTTTTAAAAATAGTTTTGTGATATATAAGTACCCAAGAGACTTTTGGGTTTAGCAAAATGACAAAGCTAACATCACAGATTCGCAACACAAAATTTCTATTTGTTCTTATGAGTTTATGCGTCATTGTCTACTTAAAGAAGACTCCTTTGTCACAGATTTGAATACAAATACAGCATTTGGACCATTTGAATAATATAGTTATAAACTTAATAATATATAGAGGAGTTTTTGTGTGTTGAGAAAGTACCAGGAAACTATAATAATTTGTAAATATTACTATAGTACAATGCTTGGTAAACATTTTAAAAATAATGAAGCATATTTAAAATAAGAAATTAGTGGTTAAAAAATTCATAATGTTTTTAATCCTATATATCCACAATTTTGATCCATAAATGTCATAAAGGCTCTCTTCAGTTATAAGTGACTTTGAACTAATTATTACAAATCAGGGGATATACTACAAGAAATAATACTAATTGCTTTGAATAATTAAAAATTATAAATCACTGATTACTTGAATGATCAAAAACTGTTTTCTATTTGATTAATATTTATATAATTTTGATTTTGGAGATCTTTCTGTTTCTGTTGATGTTAATAATAAGATTATAATACGCTTAAAAAAATTTCAGGAAAATAATTTTAATGTCATAAAAGTTATGATAAACTGAACACAATTGGTAGACCTTGTTCTATAAAAAAAAAATTGTTGCTACAAAAATCAGTATAAACAGATTAAAGGGTTTACAAAAAAAAAGGTATCAGTATTTTTTATGTGTATTTGAATTTAATGGAAAATAATAAATTATATATGGAACATACCATTTAATTACTGCTGTTTTTATTCCTTCTTATGGTTGTTATTAATTTTGATTTTTGTAAGGAAAAAAAATATATGTGCTGCTGTTTGCACAAATAGATTTATGAATGAATAATTTTATATGATCTAGTCAAACATTTTTTTTTTTCATTAAATTTGTACACTTAATCTTTTACAGCGACAATTATTTTTCTTTTATGTTAGATAATATTTTTTTTTCCATGCCTATATTTTAACATTTTAGGGCAAGCATTAGAAAAGGCTGGGGGCAAGGAATTTCAACTGGAAATCAAAGATATTTTAACTTCAAATGGATCACTTGATGTTGCTAGCAGTAAAGTATTCATTTAATGTTTTTTTAATTTCAATTGTTGGTAATGTATAGATATTTCATTTGAAGATTATTAGTGTAGAATTTTACTTGGGGAACAGTAAATATATTTCACATATAGTATCAATCATTAAAATTATGTTTTTACTGCTCTTTATAAATATTGAAAAAAATTATTCTAGCAAGTCTTTATACATTTAATTTAATTTTTTTTTTTTTTTTTTTGGTATGCATATGAAAAGCTTGATTTTTTTTTCCAACTGCTTTTTGATATTTTCACATTTTTGTTGATTGAATGATTTTAATTGAACTTTGTTTTTTAGAATACGACTTGATGTTTTCAAATATTTTTGTCTCTTTACTGCTAAACATAATATACAATACTGTTTAAACGTATTACATAATTTAAGATTTTTTTTAAAAAATTAGGTTAAGAACATCTAGTTTTAATTTCTGTTCATTTTTTTTTTAATTCTCATTCTCACATTCTAAATAAAAAAAAATAAGTAGTCAGGGAATATATATGTTATTGTCGTGTGTTTTATTTTTTTGCATCAACTTTCTAATGAATTGAAAAATGAGCCTGATTACACTTTGTGGTACTGTTAAAAAATATACCATTTTGTAGGTTTAATGTTTTCAAATCCTATTTAAACACCCAATTCTCAATTTACTATTTGAAATACTATGTTTTATATTTTTATTATCTCTCTCTATATATATTTTAATTCATTTAAAACTTTAAATTTCTGTATGTTCTTTAATGTTGTATTTAATATGCATTTTGTTAAATGTTCTGTAATTTTGTATATAATTTGTTCATAATTGTTAGATTTTTCTCAAGTTTAAAATTATTTGATACATTTCAGCTGTGATTTCTCCTGGGCATAATTTTCCTGCAAAATTTGTCATCCACTGCCATATGCCATCATATGGTGCCTCCAATGCAACTGAGTTGATGGAAAAAGCTGTTAAAAACATCTTATCAAGAGCAGACGAAAGGAACTTAAAATCACTTGCTATTCCTTCAATAAGTTCAGGAAGGTATTACTTAATTATTAAAATTCATTTTTGCTTATAAATATTATAATTTTTTCAGCATAGGTTTATTTTATGTTTGATTTAAATTAGAGTGTATTGTTTATATATATATATATTGTATGAAAGCTGTACAAAATCTGTCTATAAAGCAACAGGAATGGTCCTAAGAATGATTTTTATTTACAATTTAAAGGAAAATCTGTCTTTTTCACTGTATTCCCTTTTGGCATTCACATAGACCTGTTTTTATTTTCTAGTATTTAAAGCATATTGCTGTTCATTTTCTAATAATTGCAGTGGTGTTTTCTTAACAGGCACCACTGGTTAAAAAAGGGTTTCTTTTAGCAAAGATTTTATTTTTGGTAAAAAGACAAAGTGACAGGGTGCTAAATCAAGTGAATATAGAGAATGTTCTAGTGTTGAAATTTGTTTGTTTGTTTTTGAAAAAAAAAAGAGAGAGAGAGAATGCATTGAGAGTGCTTTATGCAAAAGACCACTTGACAAACTTTTGTCATGAGAGATACTTGTGCAATATTTTTCTCTCAGTGTCTTTATCAATGTTGGTAGTTTCAGATATCTATATATATTCTTCTTATAATCTATTAGAACAATTTGGACATTTTTTTTTTTTTTGCTGTTTCTTCAGTTCAGGAAATTGCTTGCAACTTAGAGCTTTTGTCCTCCACTTCCTCACTACTTCTGACAAATGGTTTGTACCACTCAACACTCGCATAGAGGATATATAACCTTCTTCATAAGCCTGGATAAAAACTCATTAGTGTTTTACTCATTTTGACAAAAATTTCAAATTCACACAAACATTTTAAGCAAGTTGAAATGCAGTAAAGCAATTGATGACAATTCGTGAAACTATGTGATAACAGGTTAACATTCATTGTAATATTTTTTACAATTTTTTTAATACAAGATTTGGCTGGTATGTCATGAGTTTGAGCCTTAGTACCATTAATAACGCAACATGTAGAGAGGAAGCTAATGCATTTAGATCTGTCATTACTCAAGGTCCTTCTATTGGTGGCGTGCGGTAATTTGAGGAGAGGTGCCAGCTCAAATGTTGTCCTCTTCGTTTAACGATGATTCAGAATTAGGAAGTCAATTTCCAATAACCCTTGTGTTGAAAACTGAATAAAATACTCACTTTTAATACATTATGAAATTATTTAAATAATGTTTCATAATTAGAAATACTTGTACAATGTATGATAAATGTATTTATTTCTGACATATATTTTGAAATTTTCAAGCTGTGAGAAATTATATGTTTAAAAAGATTTTTTAAATGTTTTCCATCTGTTCGTTATTTTCTCTCTAAGCACTGGCGTAGCTAGCTCTGAGGGACCCTGTATCAAAATTCCTTTGGGGCCCTTTTTTAGATATGAGAGCCCTGTCAGTGGGACTGTAGCGTGGAGGCCCCGTATCATTGATACGGCGGCAGCTACGCCCTGTCTCCAAGTAATATAGCATAAAAAATAGATGTGTGTTTTCTGCTGTTTGATTTTGTGAAAGACTTCTAGCGATTTTTTTTTTTTTTAAAGTTTTACATTCATAAACTTATTTTCTTAAATATTCTTCATAAACTTATTTTCTTAAATATTCTGTTTTTCCTTCTGTGTTCAAATGAGGTAATCATTCTTCCTTAAGTTTTGAATCGTGAATGTAACACAAACTGCATGTTCTTTTTCTTCATGTTGTATAATTAAATCAAATTTTTGGTTTTCATTCATTGTTAAAATGTTTAACTAACCAACTTATAAGGAAAAAGGCTATTGAACTTCAAAAACTATTTATCTACTTTATTTGTTTTATTCAATGGGATTTATCAGTTATTATTAATATTAACCAACTAAGCTGGTTAAAGTGAATAATTTATCAGAATTTATTACTTTTACCATTTAATATTAATAATTACCAATGAAGTTTGGTCTATGCAATAATTTTCAATGCATTTGGCTACAGATTTCCAGTACCCACTTACAGTAAAAAATTTCCTCATAAACAGCTAAACTATGTTTGCTTGTTTTCTTTGGATGTAGACACCTGCACTTTGTGTACATTGTTCATTTGTTCTACCTTGGGCTTGACAGTTTTAATTCTTTTTACATATTCGCCAATTTGACACAAGTTTCATTGTCAGTTTTTGTTGTGTGCATTGTTCTTTTAAGATTTTCACTCCAATTGGTTGCTGCTTTTACTAAAACCGTTATAACTTTTGTTCTAGTGAATGAAAAATAAAAAAACCTTGGTATTTTTATAAAACTTATAAGATGACTTACAGAATGAAATCATAAAAATTTTTTGCCAATTTTTGATCAAATCCCTAAATTTAAGATGGTTAGATACTGTTATATATGTTGGTTTCAGAATGTTCTTCAGAACATTTGCACAGAAGCTTCGTTAAATTATTTTATTAAGCATGAGATGACAACGTCATCTCACAACAGCAATAACACAAGCAATGATATATAGTTACAATACACAGTTAACACAAGTACACATTCATAGTTACAGTTATCATGACATCCCCCCTTTAAGTTATTAATCACATAACATAGTCATTGAAATAAGATGGTGGTTTACAAACACGGTTACTTTGTACATTACAATCTGACTCTTTACAGTTCTGTATATTTTGAGGATTTACAATTACTTCTGAATCAGAATTGAAAGTACTTATGTCATTAGAATCTGTTTCTATATTAAAGGGTGTGTTTGATTTTCTTATATGTTTTCTATTACGTCTTAAAATATTGCCAGACTGATTTTTAACAAAATATGACCTAGGATGTAATTTATGCTTTGAAACTATTTTAGCCGGTTCCCAAGTTTTGTTTTTAAAATTTAGTATTCTGACATTATCTTCTGGCTCAAGTTCAGGTAATAGACAAGCAGTTTTATCATAATGTATCTTTTGAACCTTTTTATTAACATTTCTCGAATGTTATTAAATAATTCAGCATTTAACAATTTATTCGAGATTGGTAATTTTGTTTTTAATCTACGATTAAACATCATTTGAGCTGGAAATAGGTCAAGACCTGATATTGGGGTGTTTCTATACTCCATTAAACCTACTAAATAATCTCGTCTATCTTCCCTTGCCTTTTTCATAATGCTTTTAGAAATTCCTACTGCTTTTTCAACCATTCCATTACTTGGGGAGTAATGAGGACCAATGAATGCATAATTAAAATCCCAATCATTTGCAAACTTTTTATAAATATAACTATTAAATGGTATATTATCTGATACTACAATATTTGGAACACCAAATCTAGAGAAAATTGTTTTAAGTTTAATTATTACCTCATCTGCACTCTTATTTACAAGGTCAGCAATTTCAATCCATTTTGAATAATAGTCTATTACAACTAGATAACTTGTATTACCCAAATCCATTATATCTACTCCTATCTTTTCAAAGGGTCTATAGGGAACTGTATGAGGTTTTAATGGCTCTTTACTATTAGCTTTTTTAAATTTTTCACATATTACACATTGTGATACTAATGTTTCTATGTCAGAGTTCATCCCTGGCCAATACATTATTTCTCTAGCTCTTTTCTTGCATTTCTCTATCCCAAAGTGAGCCTCATAAATTAGTTGTAGCATATCTTTTCTCAAACTATAAGGTACAATTAGTTTTTCATTGCTAAATAACAACCCTTCTTGAATATAAATGTTATTTTTAATTTTATAATATGTTTTTACACTATTGTCTACATTTTTGTAAGATTTAGGCCAACCCTCTTTGATATATTTAACAACTATTTGTAATTCTGGATCTAATTCAGTTTCTTTTTTAAATTGTACACGTCTCTTTTCACTCATGGGTAAATGTTTTGAAATAGTATGCACAATATTTAGCATTTCAGGATCATCCCTTACAGTTTCACTAACAGGAAATGCTTGTGGTAAAGTATCAGCGAGAAACATTTGATTACCTGGTACATAATTTATTTCAAAATCATACTTTAATAATTTTAAAATCATTCTTTGCATTCTAGAAGATATTTTATGCATAGGTTTCTTAACAATTGCCATTAAGGGCTTATGGTCACTCTGTACAACAACTTTACGTCCATATACAAAATTATGGTATTTCTCAAATGAGAAAACAATTGCCAATAATTCTTTCTCAATCTGTGCATAATTTTTCTCACTGTTTGTTAAATTGTGAGACAAATTATACCGGTTGACCTTTTTGGATTAAACAGGATCCTAGCCCATCTTTTGAACTATCACATTGTATTACTATTTCATCATTAACACTAAAAACTTTTAAAATTGGAGCTTTAGCTAACAATTCTTTAATGTTTACAAAGGACAATTCTTGTTCTTTTCCCCAATTAAATTCTACATTTTCATGAATGATTTCTCTTAATGGAGCAGTAACTTTAGATACATTGGGTATAAATTTTGAAAGAAAATTCATCATGCCCAACAATCTCCTAACTTCAGTTTTTGATTTTGGTGTTGGCATCTCAACAATTGCTTTTATGTGATCTGGATCAGGTTTTATACCTGATTTAGATATAATTTGACCTACATATTTTACCTCAGACACCCTATATTGTAGTTTATCTGGATTAAACTTTATATTTAACAATTTGGCTCTTTTAAGAACTCTAGACATAATTGCATCATGTGAATCCTCATCACATCCTGCAACAATAATGTCATCAAAATAAATCTCTACTCCCTCAATATCTCCAAAAAGCTTTTGATTTCTCTTCTGAAATACTTCAGGTGCAGAAACTATACCAAATGGCATTTTGTTGAATTTGTACCTTCCCAAAGGTGTATTAAATGTACAAATTTCAGAGCTAACTTAATCTAAAGGTACATGCCAAAAACCGTCTTTCAAATCTACAACTGAAAATATTTTCTTGCCCTCTAATCTACTAATGATATCATCTGTACAAGGAATTTGATAATGTTCTCTTTTAATTACTTTGTTAAGATCTCTAGGGTCTAAACATAATCTTAAATTTCCATTGGGTTTTTCTACAATGACTAAACTTTGCACCCAATCAGTTGGCTTATTAACTTTTGACACTATTCCTTCCTTTTCTAATCTATCTAGAGTACTTTTTAATTTTGGCTGCAAAGCCAGAGGAACATGTCTTGGTGGGTGAATTACTGGTACAGCATTATCTTTTAAAGTAATGTGATAGTATGGAAATTCCCCTACCCCAGTAAATACATCTTTATATTACTTAATTAACTCATTTTTATTTATACTACATTCAATAGCATCAATTCTTTCAATAAGTTTTAATTCCTTACAACCTCTTAACCCTAATATTGGTTTGGATTTTACATTTACTACATAGAAAGGCAAAGGAACATTTTTGAGTTTATCAGTAGAGCAATTAATTATAAGGGAACCATTTGGCTTTAAATTAAAATTACCATACGTAGTTAGAGATATATTAGTTTTACTAAGTTTTGGATTAACTTTAAACATACTCAAAACATACAGTGGCAAAATATTTACTTCAGCTCCAGTATCCAGTTTGAAATTTACATCAAAACACATATTATTTACATCTAATGAAACATTTTTATACCAAGTAGTTTCACTTACCATTTCTACATTCTTAAAATTAGAGTCTGTAATATTTTTCATTGCACATTTAGTTTCATTTTCATTCACAGAATCAATATAAACCAGTTCATTTTCAGGAACATTCATTTCATGAATGTTCTTTGTATTCTGGAAACATTTAGCAGCAAAATGGTTTTTCTTCTTGCACTTGGCACAAATTTTCCCGAATCCTGGACACTCTCGAGGCTTGTGTTTTCGTCCACACTTTTTGCAGTTGTACTGGGTTTTAGGCTTGCTCTGATTTTCCTTCACGAAGTTTATTATGGCTGTATTGTGCTTCATATTTCGGATTTGTTCCCGGCTTGCTTCAGCTGCCCGGACGTTTTCAATCGCTTTTTCAACACTGAGGTTATTTTCTCGCAGGAGTCGTTCTTGTAACCCACTGTCTTTAATTCCCAAGACGATGCGGTCTCGAATCAATCCGTTTTCTTGCTCTGCAAACTCGCACGTGGATGCTAAAGTCTTAAGCTGAGTGACATGTCTCAATTGCTTGGCCCTCCAGTGTTGGACACATGAAAAAAATTTATAACGCTCATAAACAGCATTCTGCCGTGGTGAGCAATATTCATCAAACTTTTGAAGAACTTCCGAAAAATTCGCTTTCGATTCTAACTTGAAGGTGTTGTATATTTCAAGTCCTTCACTGCCCACTAAGTTCAACAGGATTGCTATTTTTACTTTATCTGTTCATTCGTCTTTTTCTGTTGCCAGCAGATAATTCTCCAGTTCTTGCCTCCATTTTCGCCATTTTTCTTTCACATTTCCCAGCGAAAATTGCAGTGGAGCAGGGGGTCGGAAGGTTTCCATAGCGCACGTGGATATCTTTTCAATACGATATAATCGCTAAAACTCCTGACACCATGTTATGTTTGTTGGTTTCAGAATGTGCTTCAGAACATTTGCATCAGAAGCTTCGTTAAATTATTTTATTAAGGATGAGATGACAACGTCATCTCACAACAGCAACAACACAAGCAATGATATATAGTTACAATACACAGTTAACACAAGTACACATTCACAGTTACAGTTATCATGACAGATACCTTAACTCTACCTAATGCTTACAATGACAGGAATTATCACAGTATATAGACACGTAAAATTTAAGCTAGAGTTGAATTTTCAATAAATTATGCCTAATTAATCAGACTGACTGAACACCTTAATTACTTATTAATGTAATTAAGGTGCATTATTTATCACATTTACCAAAAAATAGAGGTTTTATTAAAAATAACTGGTGATTTTTAATGGTCAGATTTATTACTTTTACTGTAACAGATACATTTCTTTTCCCTAGCTCTGCTTTCCCCAAACAGCAAGCTGCACAGATCATTCTTAAAGGAATCTCCAATTATTTTGTAAACATCCTGTCCAGCTCCTTGAAGCAAATATTTTTTGTTCTTCATGATATGGAAAGCATTGGAATTTATACAAGTGAACTTGCCAAGTTAGATTCATAGCGAGGTAAATTACTACATTTTTATTTTAGAAATGACTAATTGAATATTTATGCTGATGTTTACCTTTTATTTATGCAAGATGTGTTTCTATTTATTTTTATACCTGTTTTGGTGATTTTTTTAAAAAAATTCTTTAATAATGTTTTGATTTAAAAAAATTATGAATTATGAAGATAAATAAAAAATACTTACACTTTTCATTCTACAACTTTATCAAACAAAGATAGGTGGTAGCTGCAGATACATGCATTGAGTTAGTGGGTCTATGGTCTCGTGAATGGAATTTAATCAGGATCACGTCAGTTGTCATCTAGATAAAACAGCATAACTATCTCTGCTAAATTATTGGAATAAAGCAAAGATGTTTAATGAGGAATGATTGGATTTTTGTTGTTGAGACTTTGTACTTGACCAGAGACTTTGGTCACAGTACAGGAAAAGGGCCTTATCTGGTAAAAGTTTTTTCTTGGGAATCAAGTACTTAAAAGGGGTCAAACAAACGTAACTCAAAGAGAGAGCTGGGTGATTGTCAACCTTGACCACTGACAACAACATTCAGCAAGCTTGAGAGATGGTTACAGCAAGTAGACAAGTTAAAATTGAAGAAGTTGCATTTTCTTTTAAATGTCAGTCATGGTTCTGACTTCTAAAATATCTACGATGAGCTCAAATTCTGTAAAGTGTACCATAGATGTTTAACCATAGCAATTAACAAGTTGGTCTTTGAGACCCTGGATCTTCCTCCCTATAGCCCAAATCTCGCTCCTTCCTCAGACCTCTATGTATTTGGACTGCTCAAGGAAGCTTTGCGAGATGCTGTCGATTTGTCTTGGACATGGATGTTTGGGATGGAATGCAAAAGTTGCTTCATTACCAACCAAAAACCTTCTACCAAGAAGGCATATGGAAGCTTGTGGTTCACTGGCACATAGTGCATTGCTCAATGTGGAGACTGTATTGAAAAATAATGTATCTTTTGTAAACCTATCTTTGTTTAATAAAGTTGTGTGTGGGGAACAAAAAGTATAATTTTTGTCTTACCCTTGTTTTTTAATCAAAGATTTAGTAATTAAACAAATTGGGTAAATTGCTGAAATGGATCTCATAAGGGAAAAGTATTTTGATTGAAAGAATATTTCGTCACATGAACAAAGGCTATAATAATAATAATGTGTGTAAGTAGAATTTTGCTGCTTACAAGTGAAAATACATGTAAATCAAAAAGTTCCCTAAATAGGTCAATTACAAATTATTAAAAAATAGAACAATAATTTAATATTATTGGCCTTCAGGGTACTGCTCTCCTGCATTCACACACTTGTTCCAGCTTTTGTATAGCTGTTCAAAAGACTCATGGAATCCATTTTTTGAGAGGTCCTTTTGTTGCTTCATCGCATTTTGGATCACCTGGTCTGAATTCACAAAGTGATGCCCATTCAATTTCGTTTTCAACCATGGAAACAGATAAATATCTGGTGCTGGAATAGTTTCCATGTGCATTCTTCAGCATCTTGGGTAATTTCTCGAGCAAAACGTAGAATTTGACGTTTGCATGCTACCCTAAAGACGACATTTCAAAATTCGTTTTGTCAGAAATGACCTGCAGCTGACGCCAACAGTTCAGGAAATGAATTTCAGATGGCTGTGTGTTTTCCTTATTAGTGCTGCTAAACCCCTGAACCATATTTTCCCTCTTAACAAACATATGCATGAATGTAAGGGACCATTCCAGGAACTTTTTGATTCTAGTAGTATCATTTTTTAATAAGTACATCAAAAATGTGTGTAAAAGTTTTAATTATTTCTGTTTTAACTAGCCAGTGGAAGAAAAAAAATTATATGAATAATTAACTTTAATAAGAATCTATGAGAAATATTTTTTATCAGTGTAAAGTAACTAAATGCAAAATCTTACTTCAAGTAAATTTTAAAGCATATATTTTTGTTTCTATTTGTAAAAAAAATTATTCGACTTCAATGATTCATTGTATAAAACAAATTTGTAAAAATCTAAACAGATATTGTACAGAGGCCAAAACAAATTTGAATTTAATCAACATATAAAGCTATCATTTGCTCTTAAGCTTTCTATCCCTTGGACCCCCTTTATGTATTAGCCTGACATTGCAACCCCTCCCCAAGACTTTGAACACCTCTTTCTGAATTAATATTCTTGATCAAAATATAAGGGTTGCCCAAATGAAAAGAGGACAAGTTGAATAAAAAGAATACCTTTATTGGAAATCAAAATAAATTGCCATGGGAGTTGTAACGCAGATTCCATCGTTTGAGCCTCAATTTTATGCTTTTGCTGTAGAAAAATCATGGTTGATGCTTGAGGAAATCCTGCATGGTTTCCTTTACCTCATCGTCCAAATGGAAACCTTATGCTCTCTTAATGGAAAAATGTGGAAAGTTTCAGGGAGACAAATCTGGACTGTCAAACAATTTTCAATAGAATTTTTTTAAGGTTGTCTGGGTTTCAGGGGAGACATTATGGCTGGCGTTGTCTTGGAGATTTGATATTGTTTTCCATCCTTAACAAAAACTTTTGCTCCAATTGTTCAAACTAAGCACGGCTTGCCATAGACTACCCCCATTTGCTGATAGATACCCACATCCAGTTCACCTTCCATAATCAGAAACCATACTACCAGGTAGTGTTCCAGTATGGATGCATCCATGAATAGCATGACTTTACTTTCATTATTACACGTCATATGCGGTAGACTCCTCCTACCTCCTTTATATAAATGTTCAGTTGCATTGCTATAGCTGCAATCGTTTGGACACAATTGCATGTGTTCACTTTTCATTTGGGCAATCATACATGTTCTAGTAGTATTTTTACATTGGCAGCAATTTAGTGATCTAGTCTAGGATGATACATCTTTCAATTTTACTGCGAGGCCTTTCAATGTTGTTGTCATGTGTGACAAAGTGCACAGGCATAAAGGATAGTAAAAATTAGATAGTGACAAAAGCGTGAATCACACTACCTTGGCAATGCCCTTAGCCTTGTCTTTGTATAATGTGTCCATGTTAAAGTCAGTCTGTAAAAAGTCAAATTTTGACATTATATGAAACCTTCGCGGACCCCTTAGAAAGGCGCTGGGGATCCATGGGGTCTGCAGACTACAGTTTAAGAATCGCTGCTATAGATTAATTTGTTTTTCATTATGAAGAAGTTAGTTACAAGCTTGAAGAGGGCTGTCCTGTACATGTTTTTTTCCCCCAATGCATAATGTTTTATGTTTATATAATAAATATTTGTTCATGATAATTCTGTCTGTGTGCTTTCTATAGATTAAAGCAATGCCTTGTCATAACCACTCACATTGATTGAAGGAAGCAAAGAGATGAACATATTTCAGTGGACCAGATAAATTTGGTGTCTCATTTTGTATGGCTTGTGCATTTTTTAGACATGCAATGTATCCATTTAGTGTTTAAAGGTTGACGATTCAAGTTCATTGAATTATATATTTCAAGTGAAATATTAATTGTGTATTAGAATGTATTTTTTCTTTTATATATTTGTTATGTAGACCCTTCTCTTTAAATTCAATGTAGGAAAGAATGGCGAAATCCTATTTATCCAGTACGTCATCATCATTATTTTTTTTAATGATGGGAAATGTAATGAAATTTGTCTTCCAATGAGTTGTTGAAATTCATGTTAAAAATTTATTTCATTTCTATGTATATTTTTTTTTGGTATAAAATGAAACCTTGATCTATTGTATAAGGAATTTTTTTATTAAAATAGTAAATATTTTTAAATAGTATAAATTGGGAAACACTAGGTTTGCTGTACTTATTCCTTTTTTTTTTTTTAAAGAAAAAAATAATGTGGAGAAATAGTTTTGTTTTTGGAGAATTTTTTTATTAAGTTTACTTGTAATAAGGAGTGCTAGGAAATCTATGGAGTAATTTAAAACAGTTTTTTCAACATTATATTCCATCTATTATCTTTTGCATTTTTTTACTTAACATTTTTACTTTTATACAAAAGCTTTAATTGATTCTTATTCTTGTATATGTTAATTTTATTGCTTTAAACCTCTATTTGTTTATTAAATTCTTTCTTGTATTGCTACATATGTTTAGTGCAGTTTGTCCATAATTGGACTTATGCCATAACATTACAAAAAATAACTTACATTTTTTTTCCAAAAGGAAAGTAATTATTTTAAAATGTTGTTCCACTTTCACATTTTATAATTTTTTTTTTTCTTGAAATCTTGATACAAAAATTTTGGACTTGGAATAATAAGATACACTCTGTTCGTGTATATTTTTTTTTTAAAAAAAACTATTGTTACTCTTATTTTATTGAAATATCACATGTTTATAGGAAAATGAATATATATTTTTGGCATATTTCTCTAAAATAATAGATGAAGGTTTCAGGTTATATGTCATTGTGATATTTCTTTATCATATTTCAGTTTTATTTATTGGAAATTATTTATTGAAACTGTTTTTTATTTGTTGGTGTACTACACACATAAAAAGAAATTGATTTATTTTGCACTGAATTTAAAAAGTAGAGATCCGATCTATAAATTGAATTATCTACTTGCTCATTGCTGCATTTTTTAATACCAAAGAAAATTAATGTGTTTTTTTGTATTAATTATAAAACACTTCTTGATGTGTTTCTCAAATATTTCAATTTAGTTTGGAAATTTAAATATTCACATAACTTAAAAAATTAAGATAGTTTTTTTTAAACTAATTTAAAATTTTTAACTACTGACAAATTTGATCTCAAAGAAATATTTTGTCATTAAAGTAATTTTTTTTTCAAACTGTGCAACTTGGTTATATGAGGTTTTGCTCACGACCCTCTTGCTGCAACATATTACTTAACATTTTCCCAATGTATTATATCTTGAAAACAATTTCATGGAATTTCTTACCGTAAAATCCTGAGTATAACGTGCACCAATACTTTAAAGTTGCATTTTTTAAATTTTTAGGTCGATTTGTCATATAACATGCAACCCCCTCCCCTTTTGGGGGGGGTAAGAAGCCTGAAATGTATGGGCACAATGCTGTTATGTTTTGAAGTAATTTATTCAAGTTGTTACCTCAAGTTTTTGAAAAAATAATATACTCATAGAACTACAACCCTTTGATTTTGTTAGGTATGTCATTTCTTTTAACCCTCTAAGCGGTCTGCACGTAAAGTCTTGCCATTCTGGAGATGCTTCAAAAATGCACCGCACGTATTTTTTTGCCATCAGGTGGGGTTCTCAAAAGCGGTTGAGACGTATTTTTAAGAATGCGGCTCGGCCGCTTTTGTGAATCTTGCTTGAAGGCAGAAAAAGCATCTCTGGAATGACGGGATTTTACGTGCAGACCCCTTGGAGGGTTAAATAAACAGTATTCCAATCTATGTAGATGTCTAAATTTTTTTTATGTTCTTCTCTTTTTTTTTTTTTTTTTTTTTAAGTTATTCTTTTTATACCAAGTATATAACCCGCAACCGTAAATTTTGGTCATATTTTTTGTATTAAAAGTGTGCATTATACGCCGGTTTTTATGGTAGTTAACAATCTAATACTATGTGTAATAGGGAATATTTTTCATTAGTATTTTACGAAAGAAATTTTTTGTACACATGAATGATATTTGGGTGATACAGGCAAAATATCACATACTTTAATTTAACAGTTTATTTTAAAATTAACCTCTTTGTATTCATCATCTCATGTTTCCTTATTTTTCCTTTGATATCTATTGCACCTTTCAAAAGCATAAGCTTTAAATGTACCATTTGAATGTAATATGCGAAATCTATAGACAAATATTTAAGTTATCCTATAGAATGTAAACAAAATATACTTTCTATTTTGGAAAATCTTTTAAAATTTCCAATATTTTTCATGTATTTATTAAGAGTATTTGTGGCAGGAGGAAGACTGTGACTGAATTTGAAGAGAATTATATAATTCATGTAAATAATTTGTGCATGAAATGTAATCTGAGCATTTTGGTCTTCCATGGAAAAGAATCAAAACTTATTTACTTATGTTCTTCTCTTGAAATATGCATGGAAATGTTATTTAGGTTTTATAGAAACTAAGTTATTCAACAATTCTACAGTATATTACTGGCATGGAACTTTTTAAATCAAAAATTTCTTACTTTTTTATTATGAAATATGAGTATATGTGTAATAAGTATTGTGCTCCTATCAGTGTTTGTAATTTTTCTTACAAAACTTGTTTGATTACATGTATTAAGTATTTGAAGATGTTAATAATTCGTATTTCATGTATTCATTGTATAATTAGAAGATGTTTTGTTGATTTATGCATTAGAATGTTGATGCTGATTAAGGTATATTTTTAATTTGCTTTCAAAAATTTTAATTAAATCTCTTCATAGGTAAAACAATGCTATCTGTGTACTAATGGCTCAAATAAGCAATATAAGTATGATCTGGCTATTTTTTATATAATGAAAAACTAATTTAAAGCAATAATGAAATTCTTAACTGTCTTTGTGTAACATTTTTTTTTTTTTTTTTTTTGTATAAATGTATTAAATTATTTATGAGGTTAAAAAAAAAGTTTTGTTCAGATGTGTTATGCAAATACAGAAAACTGGTTGATTATTACAGTTATTGATTGATCTAAAATAAATAATTTAGGAGGGTAAAAAAAAAGAAATTACTCTAAAAATATGAGATTATTTAATTAAAATTTATTTGTATTTGCACTAAAAATTAGATTTAAATTATTATAAATAATTTAATACCTATACTTAATTTTAGTTTTAAATTAATTCTAATTAATTTAAATATTCTTTCATCTTTTATTTTATTATTTGACTCAAACACTAACGACACTGAAATGAATCTTCCTTTTTATGGGCTTTATTTCTTTTTCCTTTGTGAAAAAAAATTTTTTGTTTAACTTTTCCTTTTACTTTTTCAAAATTTGCTTCTAATTATTCTGAATTCTCAATGTATTAAGTAAACAAATCAAAACATGCTATAACATTTCAACCATAAAATTACCTTATCCTCTAATGCTAATAATTATAACATTTATTTATACATGATCTACTTTTCCTCAAGCAATATAACCCTCCTGCATACTATAAACAAAAAAGTGCCAATAAATATGTGATGCAGATGGAACAAATGTTATATTTCTACAAAAAAAATTATTATAAACCTTTTAAATATTGTATAAGTCTTATTTAATTGAATAAACTTGGAAATTTATATTTTAGAGTGCAATATTTATCCTCATTAAATATTTTTTTTTATTTCTATGATATGAGTCATTAAATTGTGATTAATATTTATGTATATTTATTTTATAAATTATCCTATTTTTTATTCGATTATTATTTCAACTAATTGGTTGTTTTTTTTTCGAGGCTGTGAGCTAAATGGCCTAGTACATGTAGTACATATCTAAAATATATGATTCTGTGATGATTAAGGGTCTTTCAGAATGGTCATTCTTCCTTATTAATGGCTTCCAGTATTCCAAGTATCTAAAATACTAGTCAAAATGCTCTTTTGTTGTATCAAAAAAAAAAATGTGATGAATTTGCTAATTTGTTCTTTTAAAAAGTACTGGTGCTGATTGGGATAGAGCTCCCTTCGTTTCTGACTTCTATTGATTAAATGCTGATGTTAGTGGGCAGTAATTTTTGTTACTTTATTTCCAGGTTCTAATAAAATGTTTTGCTATTGTAGTGCAATAATATTTGAGCTTGTGTACAATCGTTGACTTATTCGTGTGTACATAAATTTATTAGAACCATTGTTCCGAGCGAACAGTTTTATAGTATTTTTAAAGTGTTCTCGTATTTCATATGTAAATTTCACTGTCTTTTATACGGATGTATAAATTGCTTTTACATAGGAGAAACTAAGTCATTTTTCCTATTATTAACCTTCCTCTGGTTTTTCTATGCCATTTTATGGAGGAAAAAAAAGACAGTATAGGACGTTGTGTGAATTTGTATTGCTTTCTTTTTCTCTCTCACTCTTTCACTGTCTCAAATTAGCAATAAAAATGGACTTTCCTTCCCTCAACTTAAAGTGCAATTAGAGTGCACAGAAATATACAAAATTAGAAATGTTAAAAATGATATTTAGAAATCTGTGCTAATGTTTTTGTGCAAAAAACAAGCCATGATAGGCATGCTTTTTTCTTGGAGGCCAAGTTTTTACTGTGATGTGTGTGTTTGTCAAAGTATTGTCAGTTATTTCATCGATAAATTTGAGTTTTTCTTTTGTTTATTATTTGTTTCATTTTTACATTCATAAAAAAAGTATCATATTTTAATTAAGAATTGACATGCCTGTATTGGAACCTTAATTTTACATTTTGTATTTTATATAGTATTGTATATTTAGGCTATTGTTATTTTGAGAACCTAGTTATACAATTATATTACCTGTCTCTTATGAATTGGTATGAATGTAGAATTTATTCATACATATTACTGTTATAACATATTTCAAATTTAATGAGATGTTGAAAAAAAGTTTGAATTTTTTATTTATTCTTTTGTTTAAATTTTTTAAAATTTCTTTGTTTTGTTTTTTTAATTAAAAAATTTTGTATGATTTAATGGAAGGTAGGAAACATTCCCAATTTGAACTAAAAGAATGCCTTTTAATAATTTCCTTTTTTAACTTTTTTTTTTCAGGAAAAAGAAAAACTGAACATTTTTTATGCAAATATTTTTTTTAATCGTATTTATTCTATAATTATATAAAAATGTTTTAGTTTTTCAAAATAAAATTGCACATAAGATTTTGATTTAAAAATTCTTTTTTTTTTTTTTTTTTTTTTTTTTTTTTTTCTGAAATATACGTAAAAAAATTTTTTGAAAATTAAGTTAACTTATACTTTAATTAACATTGTGATTGGTTTTAACATTCTTAGGATTGTATATATTATGAATGTCTTATATATATTTTTGTGCTGATTAAAAATTGTAAAAAAAGGCTTAACTAATACAACATTATTAGCTTGCAATAAGTCATTGATGTATTTGAATTATTTAAAATTATCTAAAAATGGGCATAAGAAGTCCGAATCTATAGCTTTCACAAGGTATGATGTATCTATTGTAACTTTTTTTAAGCATAATTCATTTGCTCGATAACCTTTTTAAATTCTAAATTTATTTAAAAGAATGCCTAAATAAGTATTTCACAATTATATTAAAGAAACCGTTTTGAAGGAGAATGTTCATAGGAGAAATAATTATAATTGTTCTTTTTTTGTAAAATAAGAAAACTTGTGGAAAGTTTTTCTTTTTAGTGCAAATATATATAAATGTTACTGTAAGATTTTGTACTTTTCTTTTTATAATGCATTATTTTCAAAAGATTTTTGTAAAATTTATTTAGAACATAATTTTATATTGATTTGTGTTATTTTATTTGTTACTCTATTTTCCATGTTAGCTTCATTTTTTACCGTTGTGTAATTAAATGGCATTTGCTTGTTTTGTGGAAGAAAATGTAAAATTATCAGGTTCCATTATACTAGTAAGAGACAAAATTTAAAATCTTTTTGTATACTTTTATTAATACTTGATGGAAATGCATCTATTATTGAAAACTGATGTATCTTATAAAAAAATGAACAATATTAATTTAGAGATGTCAGTGTATTTTATTTGCCTTATTATACTATTAAAAAGCATTGTAATGGTAATAAAAATTTACAAGCCATGTTTTTAATTTATCTTTTTGATAATTATTACTGGAAGAAGTTGTTGTTTGTGATGATTGTTTCATATTTAAATATGTTAATTCTTATTTAGGGTTGAGTAGCTGTGTTACATTATGTTGACATATCAATGCTATTATAGTGATTTAGTGTTTATAATAGTAATAAACTATCCATTATCAAGAATATTGAGTTTTTTTTCTCATCCATTATTGACATTTATAACTTTTTGATTTTGTTATAATGAAATTGTGTTATTAAACATTTAATTTAAAGTTAAATATTTGTGAAAAGGGGAAAAAAAATATACGTTTTAATTTTTGCAACATTTATTTGTGATATTTCATTACATTCTTCCAAAATAACTGCTCCAAACATTACAATATTTGCCTTTACTAAAAAAAAATTTTCTTTATTAATAATCAACAATGAGAAAAATTAAATTAAATTATATTATTTAATTAACCAGTACTTTATTTTAAGCAGTAAGTCGATATAATGAATGAATTGTTTTTGCATTGTTATTCACTTTATCATTTAAATAGCAATCGCACTCCCTTGTTTGAAGTCTTTGGCAAGGTCATTCAGGAGTCGCAATGACCAATGCAGATCAATATTAGTCCATTACTATGAGGCTTAGCAGTGTATTAACTTTCTAGTTATCAGGTAGTATTCTCTTTTCAGGCGGGCACAGAAATTCTAATTTCAATACTGCTTCCAAAAGGCTAGTTAAGAGGGGTCTGTATGCAAGGCCTGCTGTTTGTGTCCCACATACAGAAGAACCCATTTAGAAAAGTGCAGAAAATATCAATATTTTGCAGTAGTGGAAGATTATTCTATTCACTGATGAGAGTGTAGATTTAAAATAACACTATTGGTTAACGATGTACTACTTGCATTTGAAACAGATATTCGAGAAAATATATAAAACAGATATTCGAGTTTTGATGATCTTGGGTGAGAATACATACCTCCACGTCTTTGACTGAGGCTCTGTGGTGTGAAGTATAGGAATGAAATCTTGGAAGCATATGTTGGCGATTTCCATTTCTCTGAGGAATCCAGCTTAATCACTATTCTTTCATCTGGAAGAAACTAGGGACATATCCTCTGATAACGAGGGGCTGCGGTAACCGAGTGGTATAGGTATTGGATCGTGGCTTGCCTTGTCACGAGTTCGAGCCCAGTACCACTAAAGACCCGCCGTGTAGAACAGCGATGCACGTTAAATCTATCGAGAGCTGAAACGTCCTCCCGTTGGTGTGGTGTGGGAGTTAGGAGAGGAGGGTGTCAGCTCAGGTGTCGTCCACGTCACTTGACCATGGTTCAAAATTACGTGGTCCGTCACCAAAAGCCCTTGTGTAGCTGAACAGTTCGACGTTAATATTCAATCAATCTGATAACGAGGTCAGTATAACAGCAGAGGTTTGATGGTCTGAGCAAATGTGTAATGCAAGCTCACGGACCTCCAATTGCTTGGCAGAGGCCCTGTGACTGCTGTGAAATTCAAAGATGAAATCTTGGAGTCCCTTATTAAGCTTTTCAAGGGAGCTATCATCCCCTAATTTCATGTTTCTGGATGACGACGCTTGGACTCGTTGGCCTCATCTGAACGACGAATTTTTGAAAGGTGAAGATATTTCCCAAATGAATCAGCCAACTAAATTTCCAAACTCTTAGCCCATACAGTATTGTTAGGATTCTCTTGGAAGGGCAACTGCAACTTGCCCTCTTAAAACCTTCCAAGGATTGAAATAGGGCTGACTGCTACAAAAATTCTTAAATTACCTTATTTTCTACCCGAAATCATGTAAAATCAGTCTTCATTTACTGATACAACAGCCTGTGTGAACCAAGGCCTTCTCAAGAATCCTCTTCCATTCCGATTTTCGCTTAGCAACGGTTCTCCAATTAGTCACTCTTAAAACTGAAATCGTCCTCCACACAATCAGCTCATCTCAATTTGGGCCTACCGCTAGTTCTTAGGTTTGAAATAAATTTTGAACGTCAAGGATGAGGGGCTCCATACGGCAGATGTGGCCCGCAAATATCAAACCAATCTTGATGGATTTAATGACATTTGCGAAATCAGTCCACGCGTAATTTCTATTTATCCATTTTTTTTTTCGTATTGTAATTCTTTTTAGATTTCCCTTCGCTGATGAACCGTACCTACGGTCATGCACGAGAACCATTACTGTCGCCTGGTATTTTCTTTCCTTTTTTTTTTCAAATATGATATTAACCTATGTACAAATCTGGTTTCATTGAAATGTATTCAACACTTCTGGAAATAATCAGCCAAACATGAAAATCTTGAATTTGAGTGTCATCGTGTATGGCTTTTAAATAGTTTTTCTACTGTATTTCTGATTTTAATAACCGGAATCAATTGAAACATTAGCTATATATTTGAGCCGTTCTCTCTAGTATCCCAAAAGCATTTCATTATCTGATTAAAAAAAAAAAAAATGTTAACGGTCACTTTCTCAGCTGGTTTCTTTAAGTATATTTTTTTGTTTATTTGGCGTTTCTAGAAACCGATATTATATATATAATTACCAACATAGTTTCATTTTCTTTTAACTATTAATAGATGTATGTTTTCTCTCTCTCTCTCTCTGCAGCAGGAGTTACGGCCGCGGTAGCGTAATGTTTAAGGTATCGGATCGTGCCTGGCTTGTCACTAGTTCGAGCCCAGTATCATTGAAGACCCGCTATGTAGGGGAGCGATGCACGTTAAATCTGTCGAGAGCTCGAACGTCCTCCCGTTGGTGTGGTAGTTAGGAGAGGGAGGGGGCCTTAACCTTAAACATCGTTAACACAACAATAAATAAAATACTTTCATAAAAAAAATTTGGATGAATGATTTAATCTTAAGAGATATCTTAAGAAATAAGGGGCATAGGTAGCCCAGTAATCAAGGTATCGGATAATGGCAGGCATGTCACGAGTTCCAGCC
This sequence comes from Trichonephila inaurata madagascariensis, assembly GCA_019973955.1. Lineage (NCBI taxonomy): Eukaryota > Metazoa > Arthropoda > Arachnida > Araneae > Nephilidae > Trichonephila > Trichonephila inaurata. Next base: position 1,196,346 of record BMAV01027578.1, on the reverse strand, counting down.
CAGTACCACTAGAGACCCACCGTGTAGGGGAGCGATGCTTGCGTCCTCCCGTTGGTGTGATGTGGTAGTTAGGAGAGGAGGGTGTCAGCTCAGGTGTCGTCCTCGTCACTTGACCATGATTCAAAATGACAAGGTCCGTCGCCAAAAGTCCTCGTGTAGCTGAACAGTGCGACGTTAATATTCACTCACTCACGCAGGGGGAGTTACGAAGAACTTCTTTCTTTTTTCCCCCCTTCTTTTATTTTGGATGTATTTAATTTTGTGCTTTTGTCATTTTCTATAGAATTTTATTTAACATCAACTCCAAATTTTAATTAAAAAATCCCCTCTCTTCCTATGTAAATTTTTCTATTACGAATTTTTTGGCAGGGTTTCGTCTATAGCCTTTCCTGCCGAGTAATGTCCTTTGCAGGAAAGCGCGTTTTACGGGGATAATCTATATTCGGAAATTACTGGAGAAGGTGAAATTTTTATTAGACCTATTTTTTAATTTTCATGACCCAGTCGCGTATGCTGACGTCTTTTGTGGGAAAAGTTATATTTAAAAAAAACATGGCCGAAGCGTAATATCTAAGCTAAAATTTAAAAATATGCTTGTGTACAGTTGAAAATTTAATCAATCGCGTTTTGCTTTTTAAACTGCTTGCATGTATAGTCTATTTGGATATATCTTAATTACAATGAATTATATTTCCTCATTATTAGTTTGTAAAAATAGAGTCGAACCTCCATATTACGAACCTCTATATTGCGAATTTTTCGATATAGCGAACTCTTTCTTGGAACCAAGAACATTTCACGATTTTCTTCGTAAAATAACCTCCCAATAGCGAAGTGCATTTTCTATATAACGAACTTTTTTTCTTGCGATTCAATTTTTTTCTCTCCCTATTTTTAAAGTATTTCTGGGCATTTCAAGTTATTCTCGTTTAACACACTTTATGGTGGTCATAAATCTTGAACTGGTTTTATTAGATGCCTAACTCACCGTGAGCAATTTAATTCTGGGCGTTTCATCCAAGATGTGCAACTTCAAACCCCCGCTGTATAGTGAACTGTAACATCATCGATATCCCCTTTCACCCTCAGCGGAGATGTCTCGTGTCAACGTGTCCTTGAACTAGTCTCCGTTCATTTATAGTGTTGACCAGTCGTATTGGTAGCTTAGTTTCTTGTAGCTCGAGAATACCAAAACGTAAGTGCTTGTGCATCGAAGAAAAACATTTATTTCTTTAGGAAGTGTATAAAGGCGTCAAGAAACTTTCCTTGCAGGTTTTTCTTTCTTTTCTTCTCTTTTTGATAGGTGAGATATATAAAATAAATATGTATTAATTTACACAAAAGGTGCAAATAATTACTTTTTTTAATATATAGTGTTTATGAATTTTATGTTTGTTTTATGTGGTTTATAAAGAAAACTGAAAGATGAACCTCTATATAACGAATGTTCCAGAAAACGAGCTTTTCTGCGGGATTTAGGGACTTCATTATATAGAGATCCGACTGTATTTCCTTTGAAATAATTTTCTCTTCAAGTATCCCAAGCTATCGCTTGTTCTTTTCGTGCAGAAAATGAGCAAACTTATATCCCCGGGCTTTACTAAAGTCCTGGGATACCTCAAAACACAAAAGTAAGAACATATTTTTTATTTATCTTTTATGCGTTTTATATAAATATATGTAAGATGCTGTAGCTTGACGCATATATGTTTCTTGCAGTATTTGAAAGCGAATCTTACACACACAGACCAGTGTGTTTCTCAAATTTTGCAGGCCTTAACTTAAATTTTTTTAGCGGAAATCATTTATATTAGCTTTGGTCGAACCAAAAAGTCTTAGAACATTTCTGGCCTTATAAAATTGTTTAGAATGAAATTAAGGATTCCGTCTACTAATTGTGGCCACGGTAGACTAGTAGTCATGGCAGGGACAGCTCTAGCAGTTTTGACGCCCCGGACAAAAACGGAAAATGCCGCCCCTCTCTCCAAAGCAAAAAATTATTTTTAATATATATATATATATATATATATATATA
>BMAV01027578.1:1162934-1175745 GCA_019973955.1 Trichonephila inaurata madagascariensis | reverse complement strand
GGCGTAATTTTTTAGTAGCTTTTTGATAATTAATTTTTTTAAAAAATAGTTTTATACTATTTTAAAAAAATTAATTATGTTATTCCTTTAAGAACAAGTTGAAAATATCAGAAAAAAATTACAATTACAATATATTAATTTTTATTAGTCGAAAACATTAAATTTTATAAGAAATTGCAAGTGTACGAACACTTTTGTGGCCCACTGTATTTCCTTAAAAATTTATAGAGCAAAAGATTCAAAGAGCTAAAAATTCTAATATTTATTAAATCTTCATGAAATTCAGGATGAGTTATGTTTTGTTTTTTAAATAAGATCCAAAAAATGACTTTGAAAAATATTCATATAAATTCTAGAGTACTTAAAAAAACCCTCACGCTATTTTTTCATAAATAATATAAGTTATACCTTGTGTTTTAAAATTTAAAATAATACTTCAACAAAATTTGTAACTCTTTTTTAAACATTAAATAAAGAAAATGACTCTTAGAATTTCGGACTGAAACATTAATAATATTATCAAGAAAAGAAATTCGAAAATTTTCCAGTGTAATTTTTTTTTTCTGAAGTATCATTACAATTACTTTTCCAGTTGTGAAAATTTAAATAAATTAGCAAACTAATCAAAAACTCAAACATGATTTTTTATTATTTAATAAAAAAATATATATATAATTTCAAATTTTATGGCTTTCAACCAAAATTTAAATCGCAGAGGATTCTGAATTTATAAGTCTTTTTTTGAGAAAAATTGAAGTAAAAAAACGACCATATATATATTGCGTAAAAAAAAAAAGTTCTTTGATTACTATAAATGTTTCTTACTGTAAAATATATATATTAAGTTCTATTTAAATTTCTTTTCTTTATTCTGAACCGAATTTTAATTGACTGTTTAAATTATGCAGAAATTATAGATATAGCTAAGATTGAAAATTCTGTTCCATTTTATCGTCTGCTTTAATTCAATATAATTCAGGTATAGTGGTTAGCGACGCTGACTGCGGTGCCGTAGGGACTGGGTTCGAATTCCAAAGAAGACATGGATGTTTGTAAATGTATAGTGCCTTTGCGGCATGGGGGTACTCTAAATAGCCGTCGAGCCGCAAGTCCTCTCGTGTGGTTGGTGGAAGGGGAAGAGAGGCGGGAGGCCCCTGGCAACCCCCAGCATTTTCTCCCTCTAAATTGGGGTGGAACCGAGCAAAATCGTACTGTCACCAGCATGGTGTTCAAAGCTAAGGCTAACGACAGGTGTAATAATTCTAACCCTTAGCCGCTTTGAATTTCGCGGGCCTCGATCTGACTTCGTCAGGCAGGTGGCATTAGTCACATAATTCAGGTGGCTCTAATTTATCTGATTACTTTATTTATTTACTGATATATTATCGTTTGTTGTAAAAATTGTGTTGCTTAAGGTGGCATATTTTGTAATTATTCTAAATCTGTTGGTTTAGAGTTGGAGCAAAGAATTGTAATACACGTATTCGACGCTGGTTGAACTAGATATGTATTTAACTTTTGTACATTTTTGAGATATTTTGATTCATCTGGAGATCTTTTTATCATTTTAATGATTATAAGAATAAAAAGTGTCCATGGGATAAACTTTAGCTGAAATTATTCTTAAGAGAAGACGAGCTTAGATGTTTTTGAAATTGTAAACATTTAAACAAAGCCTATAAACGTATCTTAAAATCAATTTATTTCCTTTAAAACATAATTTCACAAGGATGCAAGGATTCAATACTATTTTTGAAGAATAAAAATATTTTCTGTTTTATAGAAAAACTGTTGTTTATGGTTCTTTAAAGAGAAAAAAATTTGTGAATGCGTTTACTTAAAAAGATCTAATTTTATTCATTAAAATTTTTTATTTTCATTTTAAAAATGAAGCGCATTTAAAATTCCTAGTTGATGACTCTTTACTTGCTATAACTCAACTTATAAAAAAAAAAGTAAAAAGAAAGAAAAAAATACAAACTACAGTGAAATGTCGTAAAACAAAGATTGTTAAACTTTTTATTGAGTGTACTTCTAGATCTTTCTGAATAACCTTTGTTCGTGATTAGAAATCTAAGACATTCTGCAAGATACGATGTATCTGAGTTAATTGTTTTAGACTTTCTCTTGAAATTCTTTCACTTTTTTTTTTTTTTTTTACTGCTGTCATTTTTGTGCAAAAAGGTGGTCTCTAAAATAAAACTCAGAATCAATCCTATTGATAAATGTATCCTTGAATTTTCTAATTTTAAGAAACACCATAAACGAAATATATGAAGGGTTTCTTTTATATTTCCAGAAAAGGTCAGCTATTAAATTTCTATTAGTGTGATATAAACTCAGTTTTTTAAAAAATTGTAATTTTCAGAGCAGTTCTTTGATTTTTTTTTCTTTGATATTTTATAAAGCCCATGGACATTTGGAAATTAATCTAGGATATTGGTTCCTTAAAGAAAGTCCGGATTTTTGGAAAGCATGCACGACAAGCTAGGGAACGGCGGAAGAACGTGAATGGAATATACGGTTTTCGGCGGTTCTGAGGCTATTTTGCCAGGATATGAGTTTTATAATGTTAAACTCTCTTTAATAATAACAAATATTTGTTCAGAATTGATTATAGAACTTCTCATCAAATTTCTATAACATCATATAACATTATTTCCAATTATTATTAGAATTTTTTATTCGGACACTGAAGTAAAAATTAGAATTTTAGATTTTATTTCTTTACCCGGTGGAACTTGTGAAATAGTTTTCAGTTCCATAATTAATATTTTGGAAAAAAAAACCCACAATTTTAAAAAATAAAATTATTGTATATAGAGTAGACAACACGAACGCAAATTTTGAACGAAAAGAGAGAAGAGGTACAAATAATATTTTTTATAAGTTAACAAAAAAAAACAACCTTAATGAAAACATTTTTGGATTTGATTCTGCAGCACACATAATACATAACAACATTCAGACAGCAGCTGACTTGTTGGCCGTAGATGTGGAAAATATTGTTATTAAAATATATTCTTGTTTCTCTATGTATACTGTACGCGTTGAAATGCTTAAGAATCTTCTGAAACTGTGGAAGTCGAAATTTAGAAAATCCTTGGATACAGTAAAATGCACTGGTTACTTGTTTTGCCTTCAGTCGAAACAATATTGAAGATATACGATCCTTTGAAATCCTACTTTCTATCGCAAGGAAAATGTCCTAGAATTTTTGAAGAGTTTCTTAAAAAAGGATCTTCAAAAATTTGGCTATAGTTTGTACATAGTCACAGCTCTTTTTTAAAATGCTATAAAACTTTTTGAAGGTGACAAACAGGGGTGTAGGAACCGCCGTATCAACCGTATCAATGATACAGGGCTCCCAAGCTATGGTGGCCCCAAAATGCGTCAGTAAAGCACAGTAAAATGTTAAAGGTGCTTCGCGATACAGGGCCCAGGATTAGCTACGCCTGTAGTGACAAAATTTCTACTATCGAAGTAGCAATTGAAGTTCATAATTTAAAATTTAAGTGTCAAGAGTGGTTAGAAAATAATTTTCTTCCGTTAACTGTTAGTATAGTATAAGCCAGCTAGAAGAACAAGTTGCAATAAATCGTGCAGTATCATGAATTAAGTTAAAAAATTCTATAGTAACTGCGTAGATTATATTTAAAAGAGAGGATGGTACATTAAATGATATCGAATATTTTCATTGAGTTGTATTAAAACAAGAAAATGGTTGTGTGTGTGGAATGATGAGCAAAAATCCTTCGATCATATTACTCAAAAGTATAGAGTAATAATTATATAATGATATGTCCACAAAATTGACTTTCTTAATGAGGTATCAGTATTAAGGAGAATATATTAATAAGGAGAAGTTTAAATCTTGGGCAGAAGCAAAAATCACTATAGAGAGCAAATGGTTAGCAATATCTCATCATTTTGAAACAAACCATGTTCCATTCAACAGTGCACTAAAAACTGTACAGTACGCGCTATCATTCCCAGGACCTAATGCCGGGACTAAAGACGTTTTTTCTACAGTAAATAAAGTATGGACATCAGAAAAATCACAATTAAAGTGTTGAGACTTTGAAATCTTTTTTACGTGTGAAGATAATTTAAAAAATTTTTGTGAAAAATTTCATGATCATTTAAATAACGACAGCAATCTTCTAAAAAAAAATTCACTCAAATGAGAAATATACCAAAAAATAAATTATTACTATAGTATAGTGTTATTTTATTCTTCGGAAAGAAACTGACATAATTTTTTTAATGTATTTTTTTTGAATTGCACTCATGTTGAAATTTAAAAAAAAAAAAAAAATTATTTTTTTTTATTTTATGAAAATTTTTGTTGCTTCATATAAATTTTTTTAAACCCCTCCCCTCCGGTTAATGGTGTCCCGCTTTACCAATATTAAAATCTAGTCACCTTATTTTAGGCGATCGTCAATCATTATTTCGTCACATTCACAATTTCAAATGCTCAATTTTGGCAATAATTTGAAAGAAAAAAATCTCTTTAAATTTATGATTTCACGGTGCTTATTAATTTTTGAGTATCAAATACTACATCTGACGGTTGTGTTGTATCATGTGAAGACTTGTACACTCACACGCACATAACTCTTGGAAAGGAATGGACTATTTAAGCATATCGTGCTGACATCTATTGGTGCTAACGCAAAATAACATTTAAAATGAGATGGCAATGTATATATATATAATGAGGAGTTTCTGATTAAATATAATTCATATACTGAGTAAAGAAGTTCTTTGAAAGAATGTATAGAAAATTAGAGCTATAAATATAACTTCGAAACAAAAATTTCTAATGTTTTTCCTTTTTTCAAATATTCCCTTCAGTGGCGTACATATGGCTGGAGTTCGGGAGCTCATAGCCTCGGTGATTTCGTCCGCGTATTTTTTTTTCAGTTGTGTACCCACCCACTCCTATAACTATAGACTGATTACGCCACTGATTATCTGTGCAGCTTTATTCAAATTTTAATTTATTATTGACTTAGAGCAATATTTTTAAAATTTGCATCAAATGAAATTGAGATTTCTGAGATTCTCTGATTGTTCACAAGTTAATTGAATAAATGTATGAAATCAGCCCACACGAAAGTATTCGAAATTTAGATCGTTTCTTTCAAATTCCATTGGTTTAATATCGAGTTTTCTTTATTACCAGGCAATGTATAAACTTATATTTAAAGCAGAAATATCAATAAAGGCGTAAAAAATTATTTTTAAACAGTCAAGTCTAAATAACAAAACAACGCGGCATTTAACAAAGCAAATAAATAAAATAAAGAGAGAAGAAATTTTCTCTTAGAATGTTCCCTTTTTGTATACTCTAGTAAGCTCTAGACATTTTTTTTAAACGTTTATTAATTAAATGTCATCTCTGAAAGTAGAAACAGTTATTCTAATTTTAAGTGAGTGTTTATTAACGGTTGCACTATAAAGTAACACATGAGCTGTTTGCGGAATGTCCAGAGGAACGGAATTCACTCAAAAGTGTTTAGAGTTAAACAGAGAACCATTGGCAGAATATCCAGGGGAACCGAACTCACCCGGAAGGGATTTGGAGCAGCAAAACGGTTCTTCGGGGGAAAAAACCTCCCCCGTGATCAGTCTTTATTGAAAAAAAAAAAATCTTACTTTACATTTTCATAGAAGTTCACAGCACATCTACTCAATTTAAACCAAAGGCAAGAACGTCATTGATGACGTAAATTTTGACCTTTGGTGAAGAGACGAGGATGACACCTGAGCTAGCACCATCTTTTCCAATTTACCACTTTGAACCACGACAGATTTAACATGCATCAACCCGTCTACACCCCTGGGTCTTCAGTGACGTCAGAACTCGAAGCCGCGACTTGACAATGCAGGCCACGAGACTTCAACCGTAGCCATAAGTTACCACAATTACTATTTTACTTAAAAATTCATTTTCAAATTTTAATTTTTTTTTTAAAAAAAAAAGGGGGTGTTGAATGGGATATTAAGTTAAAGTTTATATTTAATAAATTTAACACAATACAAAAATTATAATTTATATTTTTACAATTATTAATTTTTGTTACAAATCCATAATTTAAAGGATGTATTCATGAATGAAGAACTACGAATGCATTTGAATGAAACCGAAAGTCTTAAATTCTCAAAGAAATTTTTATCAATTAAAATTCGTTATTTCAGAAATCAGAGATATTTTCCCCCCTAACATAAAGAAACTGGGAGTTTCGCGGCAGATTGACTACCTGACCGGAACATCTGCTCATGCACCTTAGGGCTCAAGATCACATATACTGAGAGGGGCACAGTAGGCCTTGGCTCTCATGGGCTATTGCGCCACTAAGTTAAAGTTAAATATAAAGAAAATGAATTCCTAATAAGTTTTCTAGTGAAAACTCATTGTTTGTTTTAAATAAAACTAAATGCAAGTTTTTCTTTGACACACAGTACTAATCGGATACAAGACCGGCAGAAATACGCATTAATATAAACCGAAGACAACCACTCACTAGAGCAATGAGTTCGCCCGAAGACAAAACTCCGGCGCATCAGCGGCTGATGTTGGAGTACAGCGCCTATGCACTGTCTTTCCACACGTTGTGCATTTAGCGACATAATAGGAAAATCCGCTAATTTATCAAATTTCATTTAAGGTCATATCGTTATAGCGCGGCGCTTGGGGACATAGGTTTCAGAAATGGAGCTTTCGTTGTGACTACTAATCAAAAGTGGCGTAAGGTAGGTAAAACGATTAATTACTAACCAGTAATTTTTCGGCCAAAGCGTATTGTTTCTAGAGAAGAACGGAGACTGTTACGAATTGTGTGCCCTGATCGAAATGAATAATGGTCAATATCAATAGTAGCTCCAATAATGGTGATCCAAACAGTGTTTCTAACAGACTTGAAATTTAGTAGATATGTTTCTTTGTTGAGTAGAGATCAGTGGCGTGCGTAACGGAAAATATTTGTGCCCTCTGCTAAGTCAGGTTTTTTGGCCCCAAGCTGAATCTTATAAAGATTACAAAACCATAACGTTTAGGCCCTCGTGATGCGTAAGTTGCGGGATGTAAGTTACGCCACTAGTAGAGATCCATAAACTTAATGAGTTCAAATAAGTCAGACATGTCTCTTTTGCTAAGTAGAGATCCATTAAGAACGGGTTTTGTGGAAATCAACTCCCAAAGGAATTTACAGGGGCGTTATACAGAAAGAAAATTTTGTTTTGTAACTATTAGATTTCCGAATTTTTTTCTCCCTAATGGGGCTGCGTATTGGTATTTTTTACATTTTCCCGCTTAGTTCATTCCCCAGGACCTGGTATCACTTTTTAGTGCGGCACCATACAGGCGATACCAATTGCCGCAAGTAATTTTTACGCCCAGTTTCTCCCCCAGAGGGAGGCACCTGAGCTCTGACGATGCGAAATTGAACTTAGGAATTTAATTTTGCCGAGAGCACCTAAGCCAAACGGGCACTTCAAGGAATTTTTTACATACCGCATAATCATACGACATGGCCGCTGTCGATTTTCTACATGACGAAAATCCACCGACTTAGACCGGTGTCAAACCCGCAACCTTAGGTACAGAAGACCAGCGATAAACCAACTACGCCATCCAGTCGGTTAGATTTTCGAACTTGAAATGGGGCTACGGTGTCTCTATTGTTGAGTAGAAATCCAATATGAATGGGTATATTGCGGAAATCAACTTTCAAGGAGTGGGGATTTACAAGTGTGCAAAAGATAATACATCTTCTATGTATATATGTATTTAGGAGTAAAGCCCCTCACTCATCACGAGATCTTAACGGCTTAAAATTTGGCAAGCACGTTTCTTTTGTTAAGTAGAGGTATGCTAAGAATGGGTGTTAAGAAAATCGACTCTCTAGGGATGTAAAAGAAAATCTATCACACTGTATATATAAGAGAAAAGCGACTCACTTACTCATCCCGAGATCTCCGTAACTATTAGTACTACAGGATTGGAATTGGCAAGTATATATATATATATGTTTCTTTTGTTGATAGGATATTAACGGGATTTGAGGACATCGTCTCCTACTGCGGCTTTACATATTTGACTTAATATTAATATTTCCTTATTAAATGACCGATGAACCTGGGAAATCTCAAGTAATTCAACTATATTTACTTATTTGACTTCACTATTTAATTTTGAAAAGAATGATTTTAAAAAAAATCATTCTTTTCATGAATTTTAATTTGCAATTTACTTAAAATTATTCAAAATATTAAATTTTGACTTCATTAAATTTTTCTTATCCTATCTTGATTGTCGCATGTTTTCACTTCATCAGTGCGGAGTATGGGTATACCTGCTAGTAATTAATAAAGCTGTTCAATGACTTCCGTTATCCGTTCATAAGAAAAATGGAAGTTAACTTTTTTACGTAAACGATTACATTGTAGACAGTCTTGATCTAATGAAAATTCGGATTGAGCGAGATATTAAAATTATAATTACAAGTTCAACATTTTACACGCATATATAAAAGAAATTAATATATAATAATATATTTAAGAAAAACACAATTATACAAATATACATTTAGTTGAAATTTGGATTTAAAAACTCATATTTAACTATAGGGACGAGTTTTTGTTCCAACAAAGATCTATCATGCAATATAATAGAGGTTGCATGTTTAATAGAACTGATAACTAACTGCCTTACACTCTCAACATTGTGTGGAAGTTAGGAGAGCGAGATACCTGTACTATCTTCTCTTAAACATGACTCCATCGCCAATAGCCCTCTTGCGGTTTTTAGCACGACTGAAATTCAAAGCATGTAAGCTCACGTTATTTTTTCTGGTTGACAATTGGAGAAAGCAAAGGAAACCATTGATTTGCTTAAAAGTTAACTTGAAGTTAGTTCCTTAAACTTGAAACAGAACTATTTCGCATGGTTTTTGTGTATATTTTGTCACACAGTGTCATTGTTCATATTGGGAGATCTTTATATTTATTCGTTTGTTCTCTCTTTGAGCAGAGTTACGATTCCTTTTCAACTGAATCATCGCAAAAACGTATGCTTTCAAAAATTTAGTTAAAAATATTTAGAGGATTATTTTAAAAAGAGGACCCCCCTCTTAAAAATTATTTTTAATATTTTATCTTGTACTGAATTCATTGTAACCACTCATTAAAAAAAATCAATAAAAGTCAATTGGAGAGACGGATGAGTTTTATTTTTAAGCATCACCTTCGTGAAAAAAACGGGTATTCCAACTAGTAGTAAATATAAGTCATGTAAAAGTCTTATTTTCCGTTATAGACAGAAATTGAATGAACAACCGATGATTTTACATTTCATAGCTTTTTTTTTAATTCATTATATTTTGAATTCTTAAAGCTTTCGTTAGTAAACTAGTTGCATTTTTGAGACCAAATTTTTTTCATTAATGTCTCAACTATCAATTAAAAATTGTTTAATGATCATCTATTAACCGCAAACACACAAAGACAGACAAAATAAATATCAAAATAACTTTATGTTGTTTCAGTCTCTTACAGTAAAAGAAGTATCTACAGTCAACTGGTATTTTAGGCTGGTTCTTATTGGATCTTTCTTAATTAAAAAATTTGTAGATAAAAATAAATCGATCTATATGCGTTTTAAGAAATCAATTTCTTTTTTGATAAAATAAATATTTTATTTTACTCTGTTTTATATTGTTACATGTTAAAATATTTTTTAAATTTAAAATGATTCTTTAAGGAATATCATCGAAATTAAAAAAAAGAGCACATACAAATATTGGAACAATCTAGATATACGCCATATGTTTCCCAGCTGCATGATAAATTGATGCTTACTGATTATTTATTGGTTTCAATTCATTCGAAATGGTTCCATTGCGCTAACTGCAGGAAATTTACTTAGACTTTTTTTTGCTGTCTGTAACTAGAGCGCGGGTCACATAAAAGTGCCTATTTAGTAGATTTGTGCTAGAGAACGTATCATAAGCATAAAATAAGTTTGGTTCAGAAAAATGAAGTAGTTATTGATTTATTGCGATTTTACTGATTGACCAAACTCCCGTGAAATTCACGACCCGAATCCAATGATTTAATTTGTACTTTAAAAAAGTTCATGGTTGTCTTTTTTTTCCTTTAAAAGTTTAAAGAATCATTTATATAACTCGAATGTCACTCAATAGCATTGTAATATTGTTATCCAATGGAAAAAGATTATAAATATATATTTATTTTAAAGTTTTTCTACAAAGATAAAGTTATGAGAAAAAGTTATGTAAATACTGAAGAAAGATTGAAATAATCTTATTAGCATAATTTTCATGTATCGCATAGCTCTTTTGACTAGCCTGTAGACATATAAGTCATGATATCATACATTTATTTTTTAGTGTCTCTTTGGCTTAAAGATCTTTTGCTACTATGAAGAAAATTTGTGTACTTGATTTCTTATTATATTCATGTAGCAGGCAAATATTAATCATGCCTTTCACATCAAAAAGTACATTTTATAATTGAATAGAATATATAGTCTCTCTATGTAAAGTTTATTATACTTTTATTTGGTAAACTGACAGAGTATTTAAAATATTTTATTTTTCCTTTAGTCCCAAGTAAGTTTTTCGGAAAATTTACGTAAACATTTAAGAGTGTTTTAAGAATATTTCTAAAAAAAATATGTTTCTTTGCGGAATGAAAAACACCACACATTTAAGAAGCAAGTGCTTTAATATAATCCATTACAAGAAAGTATGGAAATTATTTACGAAAAGTAACGGATAAATTATATTAAAATCTTCAAACTATCATACACAGAAAATTGGAATGTATACAGAAGCAAGAATTCTTTCCTAAATCACTCCGAAGGCGTTGTCAGCGGCATAAAAAAATGACACACACGCACACATTCATATAATACACATTCACACACGCACTCATTCACTCACATAACATACCGGCGTTAGTCGTTCGCACATTCGATGTGAAAAAAGAAAGCAATGACAAAAAATAATATACACAGTCAACAAATATAAATTCACTGTCCAGTGCAGTGTTGAACTTTGGCTGTACCCTGTCGCATTGACTCCTTCCCATAGATGGCGTCACAATCGCTTCTTCTCAGCGATCACTTTCTTGACAGAAACTGATGTATCGGAGACAATCAATTTTTGCGTTTTTCCATGCACACACAGTTACGCTCAGTTTATGAGTCCATTTCATCGTTATTTTTTGGACGGAAATTAGTTCATGTTGACGCACAAGGAGGAGGTATTGGAAAATAGTTCAGTAGGAAGAAATTGCGTCTGAGAAAATAATAATAATAATAAAAAGGAACAACAATTGGTCGGAGGGACGTGCTGCCCGCAGCGAGGACTAGCCACCAGAACTCATTTTTTTTTTTGTATCTCTAAACACACACATTTTTTTTCATTAATTTCCCTTGTTAATGTTTGACTTAGACGCTGATCACAATCTCGGTTTCTTTCACTACTCCCCAAAAAGAAACAATTGCCCGAAATGAAAAATTCTTCCTTCATTTTTTGAAAAAATCTCTATCAAAATTAATGCAAAATTTACGACTGTTTTAATAATAATGCCCACTTTAATACATTTTAAAGCAAATACTATGCAATTCAATTTTCAAAACCAATATTAATTACGAAGCAAGAGGTAGATGTTTTTCAGGTAAGAATGATGAAGCATTTCTCACCAAGGGATTCATTAAAAAGGTAAGAAAAATATGTTTTCCTGATTAAAGTAAGCTAAAATTTAAATAATTAATTGTCTCTCTATATATGTATTCGAAATCTAAATAGCGTTCTGATTCTAAAAGTCTCAAATTCAGAAGAAAGAATTGTGATATTTCAGGCAACTCGTGTCTTGTGGAAAGAGTGGTCGTCCAAGAATGAGTGGAAAAAAAAAGATTCTGCATCAATGTCTATGAGACTGCTCTTGCCTGTGTGAATAGGAATGTTCTTGTTTATGTAAACAGTGCTCTTGTCTCTGTGGACAGTAGCAGTGTTCCTGCCTCAATGGACAGTAAAGTTCTCGCGAGCTGCTGCAATGTTCGAGGTAAGGTGACTGACTGACGATGGCGACTTGACACTTTTGCGGTGACGCCGAGCTCTGGACTTCCTTACTGAAGATTTCTCTCCACCGGAACATGAGGGAGTCGAACCAGACACTTGAATACTTTTTACAGTCCGCCTGTACCTCAGGATTCTGCAGAAGAGTTATAAAACAATCAGAAAATTCATCGATAAATGCAGGGATAAGAGCTTAAAGAGAGGTAAGAATTTCAAGGAGTAATGTGTAATAATATAAGATGCCCTTTGAAAATATTCACGTTGAATATATAATAATCCAAGTAGAAAAAATTTTGAGGGTCGGAGATTCCTCAAAAATACACTTAAATGACAGTACTTAATATGTATTAGTAAAAAAATAAGCATTATTTTATTTGAAAACAAACCCCTTAAAAATTTTGTCAACTTTAAGTAAATTACACAGTTTAAGAAGTATGATCTCATAAAGCGAGATACTTTACTCACAGTCGTCCTCCCGAGTTTATATTTTCAAATGCAAAAGATATGGCTGTGAATTCAACAAAACAATATTGAGTGTCGCGCTATGCTTAATGAAGTACAATTTATTCGTCTACCAAAAGAATATCGAATGAGAAAGATTATGCGAACTTTTTTTTTCGGTTTCCCGCCCTTTTAAATTGTATTAGGTAAGTCAATAATTACCAGTGGCACACACAAGGGGGGGGGGGGGGGGGGGG
>BMAV01027578.1:1110300-1139508 GCA_019973955.1 Trichonephila inaurata madagascariensis | reverse complement strand
TTTGTTGTTGTTTCCAAATCTGATATAAAGGTACATATTTTTATGTACGGAATGTATGTATGTATGTATGTTATTATAATGTTTTTTCGAAGTGGCCCACAAGGTCATTTGTGTTGGACACTCCTGATGTAGATAATGCAATCAACGAGCATTCTTCTCACTGTCTCATTTATTTTCATACTATCACTGACTCCAAACGAATCCAGAGAGCACTTTACAAAAAAAGTCGCGCGACCATATTTTCTATACCTTTTCAAAGAGATTTCGCATTTCTGTTCAAAGACGAAGGGGGGGGGGGTGTCCCCCCGTGTTTTCTGAACGCAGACAGCTAAAGAAAGGTTGTTGTTGGGGAAGCAGCGGTGGTTCTGCAGGTGGTCGCCGCGAAAAAGAGTCGCGCGACTGCGTGCACACGATGCTCGCACGCACGCCGATAAAGCGTCTTAATTTGCCGGCAGCTGGTCCGCACCCGCCCCGATCCCCAACACTGTGCCTCATATTGACACCTTCCCATCGGCGAAGGGCTCCATCAAATTCACCTTTGCGCCGTAGGTGGATAACTTACGGTGAGCATGGGTTGATTTGCACGGACGAATTGGGTTAAGAGGACTCAAAATAGACCTTTCGTTATATTTTTAAACTACGCATTCATTGGGGTGGTGTGCGGTGAGGAGTTAAAAAATGTAAAATAAACAGTTTAATGCGCGTTTTATGCAGATGAAAGCAAATTGTAGGTTCAATGAAAAAAGGATACTTTTAGGTTTTATTCAATGTTGTTTAACATAAAGTATAAGGCATATTATGTTGTAGCAGAAATAATAATTATTCTTAATCATTTATGAAATATATGAATGATTTTATAAAAAAATCAGTGTGCTGATTAAAAACGAAATTTTATTATAGATAAATAGAAGGAGGATGCACAGGTTTTTATTACTCATTACTGAACAAAGCGCATTATAATGATTCAGAAATGAATTATAAATTCCTGATATATTTTCTAAAAACATTGGAGTAAATAAAATCATTTCTTAAACTAAATGCTTTTTTGAAACGTTTTCTATATTTTTGACCTTTTTAGCTAAAAATCATCTTGGAGGAAAGTTATTAATTTTAAATAGGTGATTCTAAAAATTACGCAGCAAAAATTTCGAATAATAATCAGGGTTGTACTAATTCACACTCAGTTCTATATTTTGAAATGTTCATAATCGTTTTAGTACTTCTTGATGATTTTTTTTCAATGATCTGTTTGGAACAAACAATTTGCAGTTTTATATCAATTCTAAATGCAAAAGCATCTAAATTAAAACACCCATACCTAATAATCCAAAAGTTAATACAATAACTTCGAAAAATTTATAGAAAATTTTACTTATTTATTTTGAAGACAAAAATTCCACCCGTTAAATGAAATTCTCAAATATTTAGGGAAGAGTAAAATTTTGATTTGCGAATGTTTCGCTTTTGCATGTACAAAATTTTATTTCACCAAAAGTAATTTTTTAAAAAAATATAAATTAACAATGAGTTAAAAATAATGTAAAAATAAGCTTTTTTTCTTTTACCATTCCACCGTCAATGCTACCTCATTCACCGTCTAGCTAATTTCCGTTTTAAGTTATCACAAGCGACCTCTATGCCTTACAAGCTTGTCTCTTCTCTCTGCACTAGCTTTCATATTTTAATGCTGCAGTGTTTAATTGTTAAATAAAAATACAATAAAAAAATCCGACTTATTTTTATCGAAAAGTGTGAATTATAGCAATTCTCCGTTGATTCATATTAAAGTCTTATTGGTTTTTTCTAAAGAAATGGATGGATAAAGCCGAGTTTTAGTCTAACAATCTTGGCTGGAAAAAACAGTAATAATGATACGTTAAAAAACGCTAGTGATCTTATATTTTTAAAACTATGAAAATTTGCCTCGGATATCTACATATTAGGACCGTTCCAATTTATAAAATATTACATTGCACATTTTCAATAATAAATCCTCAGCCTTTTTTCTAATTGGACATGGTTTTTTCATCGTGATTTTTTTATCCAATTTTCTCAATCGCTCAGTTTTTTCTCACAATAATGATAGTGCAAATGTTTCTGCGAGAGTATGGAAAAATATTTATCCAATACCGGCGGAATTGAAAAAAAAAAATTGTAGCAGTATGGACGGGGGAGGCAAAGAGCAGGAAACAATACCTTAGGGCCCATAAAAGTCAGCGAAATATCAGCATTTCTCCCTTAACAGCCCATTTTATTTTGATAGGCGGACGTGACCGGAACCCCAAGTAACCTGTCAGATGAAGCGAATAAAACAATGAGATAATCACAAAGCAGGGGGGTGGAGCGGATGAAAAAACGTATGGCTTCGTCGGCGATCGATCGGGAAGCCTCATACATCGTCTCATTTCGGATTCCGAATCCACTCTTAGATGTTGCAAGACCACCCCAGTGGGCCGTTGAGCGGCTGAAAAAGAGCTTATTTACACTTGATCCTATTCTTTTTGCTGAAACCACGACTTATTTTTAAAGCCCTCCGTGGACAGTTGAGGTGTCGGGCTGCTCGACAAAAGTGTTTAAACACGAGAGAAGGATATTTTGTAATTTCTGATGCGATTCTTATTTTCAACTTAAAAGTTACTATTTTTCGGGCAAATTTTAGACAAGTTCCAACTTATTCTTATTTAAGTTTGATGTATGTTATTTTTGGTGAATAACAGAACTGTCATACTATAAATAATTTAGGAAATTTTTATATTAACATTGTATGTTAAAGACATGTTCACTCAGTAACAAGTTCAATCCTTATATGACGGTACTTGTGCTCTGACCCTAATTTAAAATACAAATAAATGTGAAGGAGGAATATTTAGACTTAATTTTTTTAAGTGAACTTCCGATTTTTTTGAATGTATAATATTTACGAAATGTTACACTATTATCCCATGTTCGGTACTCAAAATACAATTTACTTTAAATTAGAGAAAGAAAAACGAATTAAGCACGATTCCAAAATTACACTGATTATACATAATAAGCAAACCCGACTGTACTCATTTGGAGAGACTCTTAATATAATCCCAGCAATTTAAACATAATTTTGAACGAAACATGTTTTAGAATTGAAGGGTATTTTTCGTTGATTTTAAAAGTTGTTTTTTCCACCCTTCTTTTGCTGCCAAAATATTACTAAAAAAAATTAAGCAATCGTGGATTTGAAAGTATCGAAACTGTTAGCAAACATATTTATTCCACACCGAAATGCTTATATACTCGTAGTTCATTGAAATATAATCCCAGCTACTAGGTGAAAATTCTACAATAAGCGATTCATATGACGATAAGTATTGCGTAGTTGGCTTACAATCTAACGAATAAGCCATCCATTAACCATCAATGAAATAAACGAAAAATTTGATTAAGAACTAATTACATCTTAAAATGTGTTTATTCGAATAACTTCAATCTGAAAGGAGTCGCATGTTGCTGCTTCAAATTTCACTTTGATTCCTCTTTTAGACTTGGTCAAGCATCAAATGTCCACACAATTTGTCCATGTTTTGGAATGAGTAGTTCGGCTTAGAGAAATGATATTGTTGGCACTTGCACTGTCAAGTCTGGGAGAAAGGGTTCCTCTTTTTTTTTTCTTTCTGCATTTCGTTTCAAGTTATGGGCGCGCAGCAACGGGAGTACACACACACACGCGGGCGCGCGCTCCGCTAGAGCGTGACGCGAGCGGAAATAGGGATGGCTGTCCCCGATACGGCTTCCTCCGCACACAGGAAGCGACACCCCTAAGCATTGTGCCCAAGACCCCCCGACCTAATGTGTGTCACATCGTATCACTAAGGTCAAGGACAGCATCTAAGAAGATGATTATTATGACTCTCTTTTTGATGTTGTTGTTGATAAATAAAGAGAGGGGGGAGATGATGCGCCGCGTTACTTGGAGCGTTTCCGCAGAAAGTTGTACTCCACTTGATCATTCGGCAAGTTCAGCGATCCGATGCCAAGTGACAGTGCGTGACGGATAAATATGCCTGCATTCATCAATACGTCAGACAAGTGTGTGGGGTGCACATATCGGTTTCTTTGATTTCCCTCTAAAGTAGGATTCGCACGAATAAAACATTAGATCGGCTATGGGCTCAATTGGAGATGGATGTCTTAAAAGACTCCAATGGATGTCACCATTCTTTGAAACGGATAGTACCGTATGGCCGCGGTAGCCTAATGGTCATGGACACAGACTTGTAGGCGGCATGTCATGAATTCTACTCTAGTACCATTAAAGCTCAAAGACCCCTTTGGAAGTTTGGAGGGGAGAATACCAGCCTCCCTCGTCACTTGACCACGGTTCAAAATTACAAGAATTGTCGCCAATAGCCCTCATGTTGTTTTATAGAGCACAACGTTAATAAAACACTCGCTTGCTCCACGCAGATATTCCTGTTCTGAAAGAAGAACTGCCGTATTTTAATTCACTTTCTTTGTTTTTGAAATTTTAAAATTGAGACGGTGAGTAAAATAGTATTTTTTTAAGGCAGATCCTCTTTCACTTTGAAAATCGATTTATATATACCAATATTCTGAGCGAATATCTGACTTATCACCTCATCAGCTGCTTTAATTATAGCTTAGTTGCTTCATACAAAGCATGCGTGCGACAAAATTTGAAGAACCCCTCTATGGAATGACATGATATACTAAGACACATAATCTTTAATTGACTTTCTTTTTGTATACCATTTACAAAAAGTTTTCCCACTCCCATCTTTTTGAAATTTTTTGAAATCTTTTCTTGAGAAAATAATTAGTAACTCTAAAAAAAGAAGAATATTTACAAATTATGTATGAAAACTAAAGAACAAGCTAACGCATCGTGATTTTATTTACTCGATGAATAAAAGCTGCTCACATAAAAAAAAAAAAAAAACGCTCAATGATGTGATGAAAAACGAATATTCACAAAATGCATTTGATCTCCTACATCTCGTGTAACTTACTTAAATCCTACCCGCCTGGTTCGTTTCGCATGCAAGAGAGAGAGAGAGGGACGATTCCTCCACGGCCGAGATAAAAATACGTAACGGATTGCTCCTCGAGGAGACAATGAATTTTAAAGTTGTCGAAGTAAAAATACTTCTTTTCTTCATAACTGGGACAGGCAGCATCGGGTTGTTTTTCTTTCTTTCATCTATCCCTTTCTTTCTTTTCTCCAGTGACATCGAGTGGTTCGGGAACACTGATCACGTGCATGGATACGCATCGAGGAAATTTCGGAACAAAAGGGGGTGTGGTCTCGGTGTAGGTGAACACCGTTTTCCCTTCTCCGTCTCGCTACCAGCTAATCTGCAATTCCAAGACCGATCTTTTTTTGAAAACCGTAGAATCCCTATCTTCTTAACCTCATTTTTCTGTGCGTCTTCCTTTAACCAGTTACATCATTATCGCTCCACTGGACTCTAAATCAATTCGGTGAACTTAGGATGCGTACGCGAAGGAAATGTATACAAAAAAAGGAAACCCCTTGCTACCTGCTGGAGATAGCATACGTTAAAACACCCAGTGGGCATGCACATAGAATTTTATGGAAAATGTCAGAAAATAATGTACTTTTTTTTTCCGTCTACCCTTTTTGATAAACGAGGAAACATATTGAAAGGAGACAGAAAATAGATGAAAGTCATTTTACCGCTTCATAAAATACGAAATCGTTCAATATTTTTTATAGGCTCCATTTGACTCCATTGGAACCATTCGCTTAGTTTCCGTCACACCTCCGGCTTTTTTACTGCATTCAATTTCTCGAATTCTTCAATGAATGAAAATGTGTTTTTTAATCAGTTTTTGCATCTGTACCTGGTTAGAAACTGTCATTTCTAGTTTTAGATGAATTTTAAAATGAGAACTAGCTTTTGCATGCTATATTTTTGTTAGTTATGCAATTTCACTAATATCAACAAGCTGGATCAAAAAAGTTAGAATTGATTGATTGGTTGTGTATCAACATCGTATTTCGCAGCTGCATTAGAGATGTTAGCGAGGAACCTCGTAATTTTGAATCACGTCAAGTAATGAGGATGACACTTGAGCTAGCACCCCATCCTCTAGACTTCCAAACCAGGCCAATGTAAGAACTTAAAAAAATTTGATAGAAAAATATTACGTTAATATGCTAGGTAAAATATGGGTACATTAAAACTCTTTCTTGGTGACACCTAAAAAATGAAATCGATTTTTTTAAAAAAATAAATTCTTAAAATTAACAAATGCTGAAAACTGAGAAAATCCGCGATAATCCTAAAATTTTCCACGGATCATTCTGATTTCTTACAACACTTTAAACTCAAATTACTTGAGATAACAGATCAGCAAAGCAGAATTTTTCCATAATCTCTTCAGGGATTTTAGATTTCAATACAGATTAGTTTTATGTGAATGGTATCAGAATAGAATCAATAATATGAAATTTTCATGTTTTTTTTTTAAAAATTTTTAAATCGACCAGAATGAAAAAAAAATATGAAAGAAATAAATCCTTTTTCCTCTGCTACGAGGATATGCCTTTCCAATGTCAAGGAGATTTCAAGAAACAGCAGCAGCCGGGAGGTGCAGACGAGGGGCCATCCCAGGAAGAATAAAGATCCCCCGATGGTGAGTATCGGGTGACAAAGAAGTGCTGTGCGCGCGCCAGATGTCGGAGGAGACGCGTGTCCGGCGCACGCAACCATCTGGCTGCACGCGAACCCGTCACCCCCCTCCCCTCACCTTTTCGTTTGTCACCGCAAGGATATGTTTACGCCTCGCCTTTCAAGGAACCCCCCTCTCCAAGGGTCGGGTTGTGTTTCCACAAAAGGTGCGCGATATCAGAGTTCGGGGAAAGAGAAACAAGTACAGAAGCGTTCTAGTGGCGAGAAGTAACTGCGTAGTTTAATAAGAAGTGTTCTGGAGTTCATTTCTGATTTATACTGCAATCGAATACTATTAGCCACCAACTAGTGCATTGGGAAGTAAAGAAAGTTCAACCCAGTTTGACACATCAAGGTGTCAAACTCAAAAGTTAACTTGAGCCACACCAATAAGATTTAACTTTAGGAGGGCCGCAAAAAATCAATATTCATAGCAACATAATTTTATTTCAAATAATAAATTATAATAAACATAAATAAAAGAACAAAAAAATATGTAATTTTACGTTCTGTGACACTTGACATCCCTTCTCAGCTACTATCTTTCCAATTTCGGGAGAAATTTTGATATTTTATTATGTACTAGCTAGTATACCCGTTCTTCGCACGGGTAAATTGAAAAATTAAACAATACAGATTGAAGGATAAAGAAGTTTTTTATGAGTTAATTTTACGTGAATTGCAAATTAAACAAAACAAAAAAGCGTTTTGCACATCTCATCTGAACATAAAAAAAACATATTTGTTAAATTTTAAGTCTGTAGATCTAATAGCTGATAAAAGGGATTTTTATTTATTTATACCTTGCTGTAACTCTCTTGTCAGTCGATTCTTGAAAACACCTTCCTAAGCTGATCTCTGCTCAGCAAAAGTAACGCATTGTTACAAATTTTGAGTAATGAACGCTTAAAATAGTGTAAATAATTTATATCTAGAAGTATAATACTTTGGTATTACTTTCTGTTTATTTATTTTATGTTGAAATCTTGCCACCACCTCTCCCTTCAAAATATAGCTTTATTATGAAATTAAAAAAAATAGTAATAACACTGATCAAAGGAATAAATTAAAAGCGAGCACGCACTGAGGCATGGCGTAGACAAAACAAACAGGGAAAGTTTTGCTTCACACAAAAAAGATAGATTTATGCTGTCGCGGGCTTTTTTGCAAATGGCAGATTTTTTTCCTACTTTCTTGACAATTATCATTATATTTTGGAAACATCACACAATATCTTTATAAATTATAGTCTATGTGTTATTCTGATGCATAAACTATATTATTGTAAAATTTCATTAAAATCCATTCAGTTGTTTTTCCGTGAAAGAATAACAAACATCTATACAAACTCTCACGTTTATAATATTAGTAAGGATTATTGTATGCCGATATACAGGCAGGGCCACAAAAATGTTCGTTATGGGCCGCGAATTTGACGCCCCTGCATTATATAATAGTACGGGTAGGAAATAATACAAAACGTACGCAAATAGCGCAAGAGTATAAGAATTTTTAAATAAACTCATAAACCCGAATACAAAAGTCGATATCTCTGTAGAACACAATACCACCCTCGAAGCGAAAGACGCCAAATTTGATGGAGAATAAATAACACGTCGAGAGCATGATGGGATTATTGAAATCAAACTAAACAATTTAATATTCAAAGAAACACTACACAAAAGGGTACTCTCTGAAGAGAACTTTTTAAACCTGCTCTAAAAGAGATCTAACTAGTTCCTTCAAACGATAATAATAATCTCCAAAACGAAGCCGCAGTTCTTTTTTTATTATTATTTCGCGCGGAATGTTTTAATCAAGGGTTTTTCGCACAGACCTCCCACAATTCGCTACCATCTCGGGCTCGTACGGCAGCGCGGTTTCATTCCACCCGTCGGTTTGGCGTAAAAGAGAGACGTGGGAAAACAGCCTTAACGGAAGAAAATAGATGTCCGTTCCGCAGTCTTGATTCCGAATTCACGAACGTTACTTTTGTTTTATAGTATGTTATGGATCAATAATGTTTCGGTTTCCTTTTTCCATCCCTCCCCATCCCCGGTTTATTTTATTTTGCTTTTTGCCAACAATGGTTTAGTTTCGTAATCGAATAGGATATATGTGGAAGTTTTTCATACTTTGAAGGATTTCGTAGCAGACTTCCTTATATGGCAGACAGTTTCTCACGCACGCGAATGGGAGAGGAGTTTTTATTTCGTTTTCGTGCGTTCTTCATTGCGTAATATTAATAATCTTTTATATGCAATTTATTTTCGTTGATGATCATTGATTTTTAGTGTGTAGAAAATTAGTTTGTTTATATAGATAAAATTTCAGGAATTATTCATTGTTCCATACAGGATACGATAGTTTAAAATTAATTTTTATAGACAATTTTTAACAAAATGCTCATTTAATCACCTTTATACTAGGTGTAGTTTTAATTAAAATTTTTATTTTTACTTTCCTGAATTTATGCATTTAATTTTTATTGATATAATTTGAGTTAATTAAATAAAATTGCCCTTGATAAGTTATACTTAAAGTTTTTTTTTTTCTGCTACACAATTATTTGTAGAAGTATAATGAGTGTTAATGTTACATTAGCGGAATATCAGCAAACTTATTTTTCAGCATCCCTTGTAAAATGTAATTTTCCAAAAAATTACAGCAAATATATTTTACAAGAATATCATATTCATTTTTATCCACAAAGTAAACGTTCGAAAATTTCTTGCGTGAATTCATCACTGAACTCTTTGATATTAGTGCTTCTAAGAAAAAAAACATCGAGATTAATAAAATTTTAAGAGCTTACACACACAGAAATGTGTTGTTATTGTTTCAAATACGCGTAAATCAAAGGATTCTCTTAATAGTCTTCAAAATTTTTGTGACGAAACATACAGTTTATTTTTAAAGTTTATTACTTTTTCGGTCTCAATTTAATCTCTTCTATTCAGGTAATTAACGAAGTAAAAAAACAACCATTCTAATTTGAAAAAGAAAGAAAAAAATGGATGCCGTCCGAATTTTTTTTTTTTTTCTCCGAGCGAAACAAGTGTGCATTACTTAATAGAAAAGTTAATGTTTGCAAATGAACGTCATAATGTATAGTTGATGAGGAACGCGGGCTCTAGGCTCCAGCGATCAGCTCGGTCATTCCTCCTCGTAAAAAGCGACCACTGAATTACCCCCCCTCCCCTATTAGGTTTTTTTTTCCCCCCCCCCCCCCCCTCGTTCACTCTTTTCCTTCTCGGCACAGTAGGAAAAAACTCGCCTGAACAATAGATGTGGTTCTCCTCAACCCTCTCCTCCTTCACTCCCTTTTTCTTCAGCCGCCTTCTCTCTCTTTTCCCCCTCTCGTCAGCAACCTTTTCCGCATCCGCCTCCCTAATATGCAGCAACAAATACAATCCCGCATCTGTTTACATGTTATTACACACATTTCGTAATCAATCGGTCCGGTGCTGCTCGGAAAATGGTTATGCCCATTTCACTGGCTGATTCATTAATGTCGAGACTATTCATCGCTTTCCAATCTCGGCTCTTCCACGCCGTAATTAAGTGGTTTTTACGTAGAGAGTTATAATGTATTAGTCAATGCATTTCTCTCCTCCATTTTGAGACAAGAGTTACAGCAAAATTACTGGTTGAATATTACGAAGAAATGGTACAGCAATCTACGCAGTACATTTAATTGAGTTTCATCGACTGACCTACACGATGGGCTGTAGTGAGAGAGAATTTAAAGAAGGTATTGATTGTTAGTTAGCAATTATTTTTTTAAAATTTTAATAAAACACAACTGAACCCTGTTTAATAGAATGACGACTTTGCAAAAACCAGTAATAAATAAATAAATAAAATAATAATAATAAAGGGAAAGTAACACAATGAAATACTAATTTTATCTCTCACCATTCTGTAAAACTGAACATTTAACAAGACATTGTACATTTAGGATCCAAATTTAATCTTATGGGATAATAGGTTTCAATTCTCTTGTTCTGATGATAAATTATTGTATATCATCAGTTCAAGAGGAAACAGTCTACAGAATCTCAATACTTTTATGGTAGGATCTTATTTGTCTACAACGTTGTTTATCTCGTTGGTATGCAGGATTATTTTATTAGAAAACGTATATTCGAAAGAAAAAAAAATGCACGAGTTTTTTACATAATTTGGATCGAATCTAAAATGGCGAGTTTTAGCAGTAGTTACAACTCTTGAATGTACTTTTACAACTTAAGTATGGATATCTACAAATTTCTATGTTATTTAAATTATACACTATCACCCACTTATTAATGAAAGGGGAAAACAGTAAAAAGAAAGCGAGGTAAGATTAACATATTTAACTCAGTTTAAATTTAGCTTATAATAATAAAAAAAATTTTTTTAAAAAAGACACTTTTAAAGAATTACAATCGAAACCATGCATTATCTGGAAAATATTGCAATGTAGGTACTGTTATGCCTAACATAACATATAATTCATTTTTTTATTTACATTTCCTACTAAATGAATTGATTCAAATGTATGTAAGGAAGCTTACCTGTTATCGTAAAACATGAGGTAATGTACAATATAAACAAAAGTCGAGGAACCATTGTAGCGTAGTAACTTCTGATCTGAGGCCGACCAGGTCCTGAAACAAAATTATCATAGAATCAATTTAAAACCTTTTTTTAATCCTTCCTAAAATGAATTTTGAAGAAATAAATGAAATCGTAGAATAAAGTAATACTTAGCCTTTTTAAGTGGAAAAAAAAAAATTTTTTTAATACATTTTTGATAGTTACATATCTTTTTAACTTTCTAAAATGTTATAAAGACATTACATAATAAATACAAAGTAATTAAAAACAAACGCTAATTTTTTTACATCCTGTTATTTTTGTAATTGCTTCTTGATGGGAAGGATGTTACAGCAAATGTAGTTGCCATACTCCTTAATTCTCAATGTATAATCATAAATAATCATTAAATTATTCATCAGAGTTACAGCTTCCGTTCAGAATAGGTCCATATATTTTAGAACACATTTATAGGCAGTACGCAAAATTACATTTAGCAGAAATATATACAAAAATTTAGAAAGATAATTTACATTTTATTATTTAAGATGAACGAAATTTACTTAGGCCTATCTATCTCATGCAATCCCTTCATTATATCCTTACATTTAATTGAATGAGCTTGCATTTCATGTATATCGAAACAGTAATTAAACTCCCTGGGTATTGTTCTGTTTACGCGTGCAGCATCAGAATGAGTAATTTTATAAAAATTTTAGTCATTTCTCTATTTTCTGTCAAAACTGTGAACAAATCTTTTATCTTCATCAGCTAATAACCAGGATGTGAAAAATGGATTTCAAAACTTTTTTTACGAAATCTTCACAGCATAATAGTTATTGTTTTCAGTACTCACTTATTTCCTACTCCTTCAAGGCTAAAAATTTACAATAAACAATGGTAAATGATCAAACGGTGTGTACTTTTAAGTTGGAAAATTTCCTCATTTTTTTGAAGCAACG
The DNA here is from genome assembly GCA_019973955.1 of Trichonephila inaurata madagascariensis. NCBI lineage: Eukaryota > Metazoa > Arthropoda > Arachnida > Araneae > Nephilidae > Trichonephila > Trichonephila inaurata. Next base: position 1,127,276 of record BMAV01027578.1, on the reverse strand, counting down.
GAATAAAAATATTTGTATCTTTGAAATGGAAATGAACGCTTCGATTTTTTCCCTGTTTGTTTGTAAACATAATAAATGAGTGCTCAAGCAGAACTCTTTGTCGTCCACATCGACAGTAAAAATTTACCTCTTAATTTCACGATCGTATATATATAAAAAAAGATATCTTTCTTTTCTTTCTTTTTGAGTTATAACTTTTCCTTTTATGAACCTTGCACTAAGTTAGAGCAGGAAAGATAGGAGGTAGAACGATGAATTCTGATATTTAAAATAAGAATGCCTCAAAATGAATATTTCCCCCCTTTTGTTAATCCTAACTTGATTTGAAAATATGAAAGGAAGAATAAAGATGTGTGTAAGCATGAAATCAAGATTATTTAGTGAATAAGCTTGCATATTTAAACTGCATATGTAAATTTTAGAAAGTTAAAATATCTATTTCTATAAACGCATTTAGTTATAAAATGATTAAAAAGGAAAATGTTGTAGTTTTCTCTCTATAGAAGTATAGAATGAAAAAACAGTTAAGGCAAGTTTTTTCTTTTATTCTTTAAAAGAACGACAAAAAAATTTCAAATAATTGTATCTGACTGAATATTCCGGCGCAATGACGTCATCCATTTGAATGATGTCATACCATCATTTGCATTTTGTTGTATTTAATGTACAATTAATTCATTAGGTTTGCATTAATTGGAATGACTCATCATAGGTGACCGGATGAGGTAAAAATTCGGTAGTAAATATAATTCATCAGTTTACAATGTTATTGCATTCATACCTGCAAGTATATTGCTTTCCATTTTTTTCATTTAAACGCATGTATGGTATTCTATAGCCATTATTATCAAAAATGTGAAAGGACATGATTAGCAGACCCCCGTTAAGATGGATTGACTGTATAGAAAAATACCTAAATATATTTTAAAGGTCAAAAACTGGGAAACAGTCACCAAAAGTAGAGATGCCTGTAGAAAATTTCTGAAGAAGGCCAGGGCTGTCGAGCCATTGAAGAAAGGACAAGATATCAAAATTATTGTTGAATCTTATTATTCAGTCTTTAATAAGAATTGCAAAGGAAAAGAAAATTTAAATAGGCAGATATGCATCCATTTAAACGCGAGGAAGAATGTCGACCAGAAGGAAAAAACTTATGCCATTCAAACCTAAAAAATACTATTAAAAGCTGCAAAATTTAATTAGAAACAAACAGAGACTCATCCATTAAACTTGTCCACTTGCTTAACTGAATTCGATTTCTGCACTTTATAATTACATCATTGTAAAATTAGTTTTTTGATGATCTCATCAATAGCATTAAAAAACTCAAGAATTTTTGTAAGGCCGAACTTGAAAGTTATTTTCAAACCTGACAATGCTAACGTGGAACTCCCGTCAGAGCACTCTGGTTACTTGTACGTGGGTCGTCGCAATTTACCCACAAATGATTTCTTAAAAGAAAAAAAAAAAAAAAGGGTAACTCTTTGGCATCAACGTGACCAGCTGTTGAATGGAAGGAGAACACTGTCTAACGGGTCTGCGGGAAACGAGTCTACCAACCTACGTACACGACACGACACTATTATCTTCCAGCGAGAGACTCGCCTCTGTACCGCTGTCATGTACAAAAATGTTGCATCACTGGAGTTGCGCTAGTTATTTTCATGGTCACTCCTTTTCACCCGACCTCCTCTTTCCTCAGGAATGAAATATTTATTTATTACCTGCAAATTATGATAATTCTTACTCACTTTCAGGGCTTCTGGTGAGCTCACTACAAAGGGATCTTTTTATTATTTTAAATCGCATTAGTGAAAACTATAGTCGGATCTCTACATAACGAAGTCACTAAATCCCGGAAAAAGTTCGTTATACGGAAAATTCGTTATTTAGAGGTTCATCTTTTAATATATTTTATAAACCACATAAAACAAATTTTAAATTCATAAACACTATATATTAAAAAAAAGTAATTATTCCAACCTTTTTTTAAATTAATATGTATCAAAAAAGAAAGAAAGAAAGAAAAACTGCAAGAAAAACAAGAAAAAAGAATGTCGAAAAATTCACAGCATTTTCAATATTAGGAAACTAATTTTATACTAAATGAATTTTATAAGGACATTTTATAATTTAAAGCACACAAGTAATATTAAACATGCATTATTTTATAATTAGAACACGGGGACACGGGACAACTCCCCTGAGGGTGAAAGAGGATATCGAAGATGTTTCTAGTGAACTAGGCAATAGAGAGGGGTTAAAGGTTGCACTTCTTGGATGAAACGTCCAGAACTCTATTGCTCTCGGCGTGTTAGGATCTAATAAAACCAGTTCAAGATTTATGACCATCATAAAATGTGTTAAAGAGAGAATAACTTGAAATTTTTTCAGAAATACCTTAAAAAAAGGGAGAACAAAAATTGAATCACAAAAGAAGAAGTTCGTTATATAGAAAATGCACTTCGCTATAGAGAAGTTATTTTACGAAGAAAATCGTGAAATGCTGAAGATTCCAGGAAAAAGTTCGCTATATAGAAAAATTCGAAATATAGAGGTTCGACTGCACATTATATTACAGTTTTTGAAATGATTTTCAGTTGTTTCTTATTTAATGCTGTTTATTGATGGAAGTGGGCTCTTTTAAATTTCTTTTTGTTTCTCTCTTTCTCTTATTTAAATGTTTTACCTTTTGAAACGTTTTCAAAGAGAATTCCAAGTTTATTACTATCAGATAAATGATAGCACTGCAAGTTAAACTCATATTACAAGCAAATAAGTTTTATAAATTCATGTAAATATATTGATTGAGATTTGAAGGGAAAAAATAAGTTGACAAATTCTACAACTGTAAAGCTTTAGAATTTCAATCATCGAGTTCTTAATAATTAAAAGATTCGCACCAATAAATTTATAGTTATACAGAAATCTGCAATATTTTAAACTTAACAAATTTTTGCAAGCAAATGGGTATTAGCAACAAAAAAATTGACTGTTTATAAGTTTTAATACTTGTTTCGATTTTGTGTGTGGGTATTCGTTTTTCTTTATATTTAAAATATCTGAGGATGATTTTAATTAGAAAAAGAAAGCATAATATAGCTAATATTTTTGCATTTATTATAGACAAATTTTTCATTGAAATATTTTTATCAGCTCTTTGTATCTCAAATTAAAATTTACGATGAATTAATACATTGATTGTTATTTGAGATATGTATCAGAAGAATAATTAAACAATTCGCACAGTGCCATTTATATAATTACAGAAGTAAGGTTATCTCTTATAAAAATATGTTTCTAAGAACACTTTGATTCATAAGGGATTGCATATCTTTTAAATAACACCGAGAAACCGCCTCCAGATAGCATCGAACAACGGCCAGACGACGAATATTAAATCCATTCCAAAATTCACATCGAACTTCTTAAAACTATCCTTTACCATTCAACATGCCACGCACGTTGGCTTATTATTCGCTTTAAAAAAGTCGAAACAATAAGAGGAGGAGAGGGGGTTCTTCTGTCCATTGAAATCACTTCTATTAAATCCTATCTTCCATGGAAGGCAATTCAGGAAACCCTGATCTAACATAATAGAATTACGTCCAGAGAGACCGACAATAATATAATAAAAAGTGCCAGCCGCCCTTTATGATTTTGGTCAGTGTGTCGAAAGGCTATTACCGAGAAAGATGTCCATAACCGATTGCCCACTTTGGAAATACGTATTCATTTTCCAGCGTATCGATTGACAATTACATGTTTCTTTATTATAATTATTTTTCTTCATTCTTTCGGGGTCTTGGAAAGTAGCCGCGCCGCAACTCGTTCCGAAAATCGATCCCGTGCGGGCTGCAAGGTCGCCTCCCACAGCGTTCTCCGACCTTACTCACGTGACCTGCATCCCCAAAAGAGAGATCCGCCCGTTGCGGCATCCCCCCCCCCCTTCCCTTTCAATGTTCGAGTCCTTCTTCTTTTCCATTAGGATATTACGTAGTCATTTTCACTTTCTTTGGGAGTCCTTCAAGCGACAAGTTGACTTACGCACGCTTGCGTACAAAAGAGTCTGGAAGGGCCATCTGCTGAACGGGCACGTACGAGCGCAATCCAGACACTGAGCGTTTATTTCGAGTCATTGTGAATTCCTCCTTGATTGAAAGGAACTCTCCTTAATCACACAAAAAAGTGCAATGATGCACCTCTCTAAAAATATTTACTGCATAACTCACGATGTATATGAAATGCAATCAGAAAACTCTTGGAAAAGGATTTCAGGCGTCAACGTTAACAGCAATTCTTGCATGCAATGCTTAAAACATGCATTAAAAAAACATCGTTTAATAAAAAGTATATGAAGTACAGCATTGTTTAGGGTCAATAAAACTTAGATAGGCTTCTTAACTTAAATTATGTATCTTACAAGAACTATTGGGGATTCAGTATTTTGCAACACGAGAGAGATTAGGTGATTGTTACAAAATCAGATACTGTATTTTATTCCTTAGATTTTCCTTCAACATCATGTGAGAATTTTTAGACAAGAGTAAAATGGATTGTCATTGTGTTCCCCGCCATACGATTTCTAATAAAAATTAAGTTTATAATTCGGGTTTTCCAGGATATTAAACAGCGATAGGACAAAAAGAGAATCAACTATATAACAGCTATTCGACGAAAGGAAAGGAACTGTGCTATTTTGTGTACCGTAATAAGAGTTGTTACTTTTCTTTTTTTTTCTCTCTCTCTCACATTAATCGAATTCATGAATAAGAAAAATATAATATGTATTATTAATAACAAGTTATTGTAATACAGCCGACAATTTTTCATATGATTTCATTCCATAATATGTATTACCTTTTTAAAAAGTATGGATACATAAATTAAGAGCTCCTCAAAAAAAAAAAAAAATGTTGTCCGAAATCTTGAAAGAGATGCAACTCTACTGAGATTTAATTATAATAATAAACTGTCAAATTAGTTAAAATATTAACACATAACAAAAAAGATATACTTCTTTTATAATTGAAAATCCGATAAAATATATCTAAGAAATGCAGTTCTGCATTACGTTTTGCCTTACGCATATTATCTTCTGCATAAAAATTTTACCCATGTAATTATTTGAAAATAGCTTTTTTTTGCAAAATAACATACTCTTAGAAAATAATAAGCATGAAACTTTTTGATAAGAATTCATTTGAAAGGATACCACGACATATTCGTACCACTTTATGTAATTATAGACAGAGAACGAAGGCACGAAAATAGGTTAAATGCCCCGACAGATTCGAGTATGCAGAAAAATACAAACCGAGAAATACTGCGGTTATTTTCTATTAATACTATGTGTCCTATATCCATTATTCTAAAATAAGATGCAACCGATGTGACTCTAGATTCCTTCCCTTAAAAGATGATACGAAAAGAAATTCATGGAAAAAAACTAATCCTAAGATGATACAAATTTAAAATGAAATTTAAAAAAAAAATGGATACAAACTGTTAACAGAAGTAAAAAAGAAACAGAGCAAATGTCTATTGCAATAGCTGAAATTTTGTGTTTATTTTAAAGACATCTAAATAAAGTATTAAATTTTTATTTTCTTTAATGAAACTAAGTACCAGAAATATTAATTTTATAGATTTAATGTAAGAGGTAACAGAAATAAAAGACATTGTACAGGGAAAAACAGATTACTCATTTCTTGTTTCATTCTTTTTTTAATACTCATTTACGCATAGTTAAATTAATATAAGTGAATTAAAATTCTATTCCAAAATTTGTGTTTAATTCTACCTGAAATGCACCTGATTTACTACGTTCTTTTCGATTTTGTTTTTATAAACGAATTAATTGATAAGACAAACGAGACAGTCAATATATCTAGGTAACAAAGATAAATTTATTATGAACTATAAGTAAGAAACGTTTTTGTTTCAAATGAAAATGATGTTCGATGCTAGAAAAGGGGAAGGAAATTCGCCAATTCGAACGTATTTTCTTTTTCTTAAGACTATCAAATGAAAATGTTTAAACATTGAAAACAATGTTTCCTAAAATGCTAGAGCCTTGCCGCTTCTTCAATTTTTATTGAAAAATATATTTAATTTACTTTTTTGCACGATAAATATAAGGGTATACATTAATTTTTGTACATTTTTCATTACAAAGACATAATTTCTGTATCGTTTTCAGTTTCATAATCATTGGTATCCAGTATGTTAAGAAAATCGTTATATGTACATAAAAGCTACGAACATTATACAAAAATTCTTTTTCTTCCCATTAAAAATTACTATGACAGGGAATCAAGCTTTAACAGGAGATTTGAAATGATATTTTAATATCATAAGGTTATAAAATCTGTCACTTTTGGAAAATGACATTCAACTAACGTAGAAATTAATAGTTACGTTAAAAAAAATGCCGGGCATTTTACAAAAAGTAAAAACATACATGATGACAGGTCTTGAGGAAAACTTAATTTTTTTTATAATCTTATTCTTCTAAGAAATTTATTTAGAAACCCTGAGAGAATCAATTGAATAGAGATTTTACATTTTCCACTAAGATCTGAATAGTATAAAATTACAACAGCTACTCACTAATCAGTCCCTATTACATTGCTTTATAAATTGTAACATGATTTTAAAATCAAAAAAGCACATTGGAAAAACACGAATTCAATACAGCTTTAAAATAACAGGAAAATATGCTATAAATAAATTTTCAAACCTAATTTACATCCTACGTTACGCATTTCTGAAATGAACCAGTTTGCGATTAAAATTTCGTCAGGATGGATGTCATTCGAAACCAGATGAATTCTTTTGGGTTTGAATCATTTGCGGGAAAAATTAGGATAAAAAAAAGGGCAGCGAAGGTTAGCAATGGGGAAAGGACGAGGCATTCCCACTGACTTGTTTTGGGTGAAGTAACATTCCCTGTTGAATAGCAGTCCCGTTAGTCGGGCGACACGTAGTGTGTGTGCTCCCAGGTCCGGAATTACACCGCCCCGAGGCTGAGACATCGTCAGACTATTTCTCGTAATAAAATCAGAAACAATTTTACACAATAAGTTTTTTTTACGAGGAGAAAGTTTTCTCTCAAGGTCAGCATATACAGATTCAGGGCATGACCCCAACCAGTTTCTTGAGTACCTCTGCGGCACGCATTTCCCTGTCATAAACACGTTTTTTTACACTGTCACAACTTCTGTAGCGCCGAAAATTTAGTTCCCTCTCTTTCTCCCCCTTCTCAACACCGCTCAATTGAAGATTCTTTCTCTTTTCATTTTATTGGCTCTTACGAAACGCGAGCCAGCGAAAAATCAAAAACGGCACTACGTCTTTGTTACCTGATCGATATAGAGTGCAGTTTTGCAAAAAAAAGTTTAAGGTGCATTTCAACAGGATTTCACAAAAAAAGCTCAGAATATTTTATAATTAATTGTTATATATTACTCCTTGATGGCAATTATACCTTTTGTAATTTTATTTTACATTAGAAAAAGTATCGTTCTATTACAAAAACGCAGTTTTAGGCAAATATAAAACTCAGATTCGTGTACTTTTTAAAGTAAGGAATATATATTTCGAATCTTTTCATAGATATGTATTATTGATCATACAATCTAAAATAAAACATTTGTTTTATTGTTGCTGAAAATTATCGAAATTTTGATGTGCATTGAATTGACATTTCGATTGAAAAACTCTCAGGGAAAAAAACATAAACTAGGGAATGTATAAGATTGAAAGTAATTCTATGGTCTTCAGAAGTTTCAATGCAAAGCTCTTGTGTAAACCTTTCAATAGTACATTTCAGACAGTTTTCACCACACGGACATTTTGCTTATAAGAGCAAAAAAGTAAATAAGTCGGCATCTTTGAAAATCAGGAGTAAACAACCTTTTCTTTGCACATGATGTGTGTGTGATGATGATGGTGATGATAACAACTTCATAAAACGGTTTCTTTTGTAAACTGAAGAATTACGATTCTCAGTCTTCGACAGTTAGGCGAGAAATTCAATTATATTTTTTCAGCTTTTCCTACGGCACGGCAGCGTTGCAATTTAGGCTCTCAACAAAGACATCAATCAATCAAACAAAAGTGTCGGCAAGCGACAATGAGAATCTAGCAGTCGAGGTATTTCCATTTGCCAAACAACAGCAGTGGCATTCAGTAAACGACGATGTTTTTCTTACATTACAAAAGTGATTTCTCCCTTTCTTTTCACTGATGCAAATTACACGGTAACAGAAAGTGGAAAGGAGTGATAGAAAAAAAAAAATGAAGAACATAAGAAATATTTTCAAACAAGATGCGAGTTTAAAGTTCAATAGACAACCTGTTTCATAATATTTCCGACAGAAAAATTTCGTCGAGAGAATTGTTCTGTGCAGTTTACCTTCAGAAGGTCAGGAATGAATCAGTCAAGTTTTAGAAAACACCTTAAAATGATATTTCAATTCTGCTATGTCAAGGGTGTCTATGGAATGCGGATCTCAGGAGACAAGGCTGGGACCCGAAAAATGTTTTACGGTTCATAGAGGGTGGATCTTAGACCTGTTGTGGCGAGAATGACGCAAAAGAGTCAGTGGACTGGTGTGCAGAAATATTAGGCGTTGTTCTGACCACAACCTGCTTCTCAAATAATGCGCTCATATATCAGATCAGATGAAATATTTCCACTCGATTATGATCTCCATCATAACCAACGAAAGATACTAATTTACACAGCATAAAATCATGCGGTTACAATTTTTTTGGTTAACGTAAACCTATAGGGGAAAGTATCTTCATTCAACACACAAGTAATACAATATACATTATGAATAGTAGCGCACACAGGAATTTTTCAAGGGGGGGCGGGGATCGTCCGAGTTTGAGAGTCCACCATTCTTGTATTATGCTCCTTTTGATTTTGTCGATTTTCGGGAACATAAAACAGCAAAAAACTAATTATTGAATAAATAATTAGCATTAATTAATCATAAAAAACAAATATTTAATTAAAAATTACGTACTATATACTTATAATTACAATTAATCGTAAAAAAATCAAGGGCTTTGTGGGGGGAGTCCGGACCCCAAGGATCCCCCTCCTCTTGTGTGCGCCACTGATTATGAACAATAGCATAAGTTTTGCACTACGTTAAAAATTGGAAATAAAAACAAACAGATAATATAAACGAAAAACTTTAAAATGAAAATTATTAAAGCACCACACACAGTAAAATCAGCGCGCTTTACTGTTTTCACAAACGTATGTGTGAATGAAAAGTAATCGAATCTGATGAAAAATTCTTTTCACGTCATTTGTAAATCTATCGAAACTTTGGACACTTTAATCTCCGTTTTAATAAAGTGATATTGACATATCAAATATTTGAAGAACAGTTCGAAGTAAGAGCATTTATATAAAAAGTATAAACCTATTACATTTACTCTAATACTATGCTTTTACTACAGACGAAGGGTAAACAACGATACTACTTACGTTTTTCCGTCGTGAAGACACCGAGAGTGAGGGTTAAGCGGCAATTGGCACACTGGTCGCTTATCCGATTTTAACCAGTCGATGTCTGAGTAGGATTACACCGCCGGGACAGACCGCATGATGTCATGCATCCGTCGTTACACATTAAGGTGTTGCCCTTCTCACTAGAGACTTCCGCTCAAAATTTGGGAAACATCTTAACCTCACCGTAGCTGCTGGGAAGAAAATCTCGCAAGAATTCCATTTTCCTCAGGCAGGTTCCTGTTACACTCATTTCGAAAAGAGAATGGTGAAATCGGCCATTGGGCTCTTTGGAAATAATCTTAACTTTAATTAAATTGAAGCAGAGAAATCAGTTTTTTTTTTAACCAAATTATTTCTGAGGAGAAATACAGCGGGCAATGGAATCCATTTAAATGGCCTGGATGATTAGTTTTATTTAAACATAAATCGTTATAACATTAATAATAATAATTTTTTTAAAAAGTGCCACTCTACAGCTTTTTTAAATTACGAGTGTGAATTTTATTTACTATGTGTATAACATCAAATCACATTGAAAGTGCATATTTCTTACCTTTTTTTTATGAAATTAAGCTATTTTCAATAAAAGGGTAAAAGTATTATTAGCATTCCAACATTTTCTTAAGGTGACTGGCTACGTTCAAAACCATGATTTTTCTAAAGCGTACTAATGAATAATTTTTTGATATTTAGTGTCAGTGTAATTAGAATATACACATAAAATTGTTTTAAGAATATTACTGCAATGAAAAAAAAATCTTTTAATGCAATTTTTTGGCGAAAAATGAAGAAAGAATGACATATTTTCAAAATGCTATCCTTTTGAGGAAAATACTTCTATCATAACAGTATTTTGCTTATATACAACTAAGATCTCTCTATATAGAGACTGAACTAAATTTTTCGAAACATCCGAATTATTTTTAGAGTTAAGATCAATTTAAATAATAACGGGTGTTTTTTGTTAAAATTTCTCAACTGTGATATAATAAAATATGCAAATATCCACTTCTAAATTATATATTTCAAAAATTTTAGTTTAACTCCGGCATGTAGGTCCTAGCTGTATATAGGGAAAATATTTCTATTATGGAAGCATTTTTTCCATGAAAGTAAGATGTTTTGAAAATATGTCATCTTCATTTATTTTCCAAAACATAGCATTTAAACAATTTTTTCTTTTAATCATATTCTTAAAACAATTATATATATATATATATATATATATATATATATATATTCTAATTCAACTGACATTAAATATCAGAAAATTGTCCATTTATACGCTTTTTTTAAATCACTGTTCCGAACGTTATCAGTCATCTTAAGTGATAAAAAAGAAAAATAAAAAAAAAAAAAAAAAAAAACATAAAATAGTTGTCAAGAAAACAAAATATAAATATAGTTAGACAAGACTGCTAACAATTTTTTACAATGCAAATCACGCGTAAAGAGAGAAAGCTACTGAACATCAACATTGGGGGAAAAAGGGGGGGAGGTTCTTTTCTTTTACCTAAAAAAAAAAAAAAAAGGAAAAAGAAACACTTCAAAGCAATCGAAGAGAGTTAAATAAGACAATACTTTATTTATCGCTTGTTTTTAAGAAGAAAAACACCCAAATAAAAAACATTTCCATAAAAAAAGACCTCCCTTCTTGTCATCGTAAATCGTGCTACAAAATCCGACAGTTAATGACGCAGTGAATGTGAGGTCAACCGTGTCGCCATTGTCAAGGCGTTGGTTTTCGGTCCCCGATACACGACTCCGAGGCATTTTGAAAGGAAAATTCATTTTTGAGGATAATCTGTGTGGGATTATGCACAGTTCTCTCTGTAAAAGCGAGTGAGCTAGTAGGTCATTACCAAAGAGTTCCACGGTAATAGTGTGGCCTTAAAAAAAGAAAACCAACTGGAGCCGGATTCAAATTGGAACAATTTTCTCAGAAAGGGCAAAGATGGTGAAAATGATAGAAAACAGAGCAAAGACCGATAAAGGAGCAAATCTGCCGTGGGAAATTCTCAGCGAGAAAGGGTCAGTTTGTTGGGAGATTTCCGACTGATTGAAAAAGTAAAAATAAAACCGTGTCCATCTGCATTTCTTTCTCTCTTCCCCAAACAATCGCAAACGCACGAAAATTTCTGACTCTTCAGTTCTTTGAATAAGATTATAAATTAATGGGTTTTATTTTGGATCATCCATCATTTTTACAGTTGGTCATATGGCAATGGAGATAAATATTTATTTATTATGAGAAATACACATCTTAGCTAATTTTAAATTTATTTTATTTTTAAAATTATAAAGATGACAAAGGTAAAAAACCAAGAAGTCTTACGATATTCTATGAAACAAAAATATTGTCACAAGTTTTATTTTCTCTCTTTATTTTTTTTAATTTTTTTTATTTATTTGTTTTTTTGTGGATGTTATAAATCCTTAGATGAAATATTTTCTTAGGAAATAGAACATGTCTGTTAATTTTGCATATGATCTTTGGATAATTTTGTTTTTCCTTAATAAATCTTATAAAATGTTATCCGTAATTTATTAACAAATCCGATTTTTCTTGAGCAGATAAATTATTTTCTATACTTCAAATTATGATACATTTTTTTAAAAATATAAGTTTATGAGTCACATCGAAATACTACTTTGCTTTATTAGGATAATTCATATGATGATTTGTATTCACATATAAGTATATTTTTATACATATAATGCGGATCCTGTGTGGAAGTTTAAAGTACAATGACTCAAAATAATCCGCTCTCCGACAACGGAATATTTTTGAAGATGTTAAGCAAATAATCAACTAGATTAAATATAAGAAAATATAATAAAAATTTTAAAAAACTGACAGCAAGAGAAAAAAAAAGAGAGAAAATACTCGAGATGTAGCTTCCTTATTTAAATTGCACATAATCTCAGTATATATAAGCGTTATTATTGTACGAACTCTTTGAGAACCTCGAGACGCGTAAACAAGCGCTCCGTTTTCCTCGTTGCTACACTGTAACAACGTTTCACTCAATGTGCTTTTTTCTCTTTTTATTACCATTTCCTTCTCTTTTCAATTTTATTCAAGTTGAGATCTTGTTTTCTTGCTTCTTTCGCTGTCACTGCGAAAATACAACTGACGAGCATTTTAGGCCATCGGGCAATTTCGCCCAAATTATTTTATTTTATTTTTTTGGCAGGGTGGAGGGATTCTCTCGCTATTCTGTTCACTTATCCATTTATTGCCTTCGTTGGGGAATTGAAAAAGTGGGATATGCATAGAAAAAAAATACAAGAAAAGCAACATGATTTTTTTTGAAATAGATGAATTTTCTGACAGCAGTTTGGTTTTGCATGATAATTCGATAGCAATTCAGATTGACGATTCTGCATTAGAATCAACAATTGATATATAAATCCGTAGAATTCAGAAATATTATTTTAATGATAATTATTAGCTTTATTTTGCATCCTGGTTTTAAAAGCAAATAATTGACATTCTACGCAAAGCAAAATAATTTCGAATCTGTAATTAATAGTTCCGGTTTTTTTACATAAATATACAAAAAGACGCAAAGGTTACATCCATAAGTGGGAAGGGCAGGTGCTGTCCGCAAAACCTTTCTGGAATGAGCATTGATGTATTTGCTAATTAGGGAGCTTGTATCCTTATTACAAAAACATCTATTGATATTCATATGCTTAAACGTAAGACAAATTTATTCGGCACATACAGATAAATTTACAAAGCTATTTCAAATGATTTAAAACGAGAGAAATCAATAAAACTTTCAATTTTTAAAATGATGGATCTTATATCAAACAATTCGTGTCAAAGCAAAAATTTTCAAGATACAATAGTCAAAACCATCACACTTATAAGTAATTATAAAGAAAAAAAAAAAAAGCTGTTACGCAAACGCTGGTTTACAATGAATCAATTTTTTGGCCCTCTATCTGTAATACACACGATGTCAAAAAGGCATCATAAGACTTCCAATTTTAATCGTCGAGCGAGGGAAAAAAAATGAATTTGTAATGATAATCAGATAAACCATTTCTGTGCGTTACGTGATGGTCCTACTTTATATCGACGCGTGACTTGAGGTATTTATGGTTGCGTGATCTTAAAAAAAAGAAAAATTACACGCCCATTCGGCGAACTCGCCGTAGACAGTAGCCAATTCTCTCGACACAAGACCCTATCAAAATCCCTATTCAATCACCTATGCCACCTCACATGTTAGCCGCGATATTAAAGGGCGATTTTTACGGCACGAAATATCGAAAGATATGTCGAAATTTCCACCCCAGCTTTGTAGTAGTAGTGTCTGATTTATTGCCGCCTTCTTTATTTCAGATTTATAATCACTTAGCTCTCATATTGGAATCATATGGAATGTACAAAAGTTGTACCATCATTCATTTATCAAAAAGAAAACTGATAGGGGTAAAAAAAAAACATGAATACAGTTCTCATAAATAATCATGTTAGGAATTTGGAATAAGACGTTTTTAATCTGACGTTGGTCATTCAAAATATATATATATAAAACAGGTACTTATTATCATTGCAATTACGAAAATTAAATATAATGCTTCGATTTGCAACCTATTAATTTTTGTACGTTTGAGAAAATATCTTGAAAGTGGGAATTTATATTTCCATAGCAATGCATATGTCACACGAATGCGCAAAATTTCCACTGAAATCAAAATATTTCTAGTAAACATCATAAATTATTGTTCCATTTGTGATAGATATAGAGAGAAAGTAGGAAAATTGCAGAATATTGAATCAAGAAAGAAAAACAATTTATATTTATACATAAAACATTTTTTATAACTCAACATAATAAAGAGTTTAAAGCTTTTTAAGGGAACAATGACAGAAAAGACACATCGAATTTAAAACTTTAGTTTGTCTTAAACTCTCATCTAAAGAGGCTAATTAATATTACTTGGCTCGATTGGGAAAGATCTGAAAAACAAGTAAAGACGAATCAATGAAATGAAGGGAAGTGAAGAATATTAAATCAAATTTTTCAAAAGTGAGACATTGTATTTAAAAAAAAACATGCTTATTAAAAAAAAAAAAAAACAGCTATACATTGAAGAAAAAGTGCTATTTTTTCTGATGCATCACGAAGAAATCTTCAACGAATTACTGAAACTACTTGTACTGCTTTTCAAATATAATTCGTAAAGGAAATTAGGTATCGATCTAGCGACTTCGATTCTACTATGAAAGCTTTTGGTTCTTTATCATAAGCAAAATGGCAGCGGAAGTTTTATGAATTACTACACGAAACTATACCATATAAAAACAATTCTTTAATTTGAACACATTTAAGGTATTCTTCTTAAAATTAGAACCGAATAGCACAGAAGGGGAAAAAAATCTTTCCTGCAGAGAAGAAACAAGTACTTTTGTGTCGACAGTCAATTCATTGTGGAAGTGAAGTAGTTTTTCCAGATTTCGACAAGAGCCAATTTTCGGAAGCCACTCGATAAGCCAACTCTCTCTTCCCCACACCCAGAAATTCCTATCTGGAGAAGCTGGAAAAAGAGCGATGTCCTCCCGCGATGCTTTTGCCAGAGATGTAAACACACGGTGCGTCGCGAACGGTGATGTCCAAGGAGGGGTAATGAACCAAAATATGTGCGTTGAGGGCAAGAGGGCCGCGCAGGCCAATTTTCACGCTTAGTTGCGGATTTACTGACTTTAAGTAGGTGCAATCTTTTCCACGGCCCACTTGCTCCGATACCATCGCCATTGTCTTTTCCAACCAGCTCTCCTCCACCTTCGTGTCCAGCCTGTCGTCCACTCCTCGGTCTCATTCCTATGATCTGGTTCATTTTTATTTGCCATCTCCAATCCTGCGTCCATCAGGATCCTTGGGGTCATCGGTCATCGCCAGAAACTGGAGCACTTTCGAAGCTGTGCATTATGCGTTTTACAAGCCTTATCTCTGCTATTGTTTGTGGCCATTTATAGGGGCATTTGACACAGGCTGGATTAGTTAAAAGCGAGAATGCCTCTAAAACAAGATAATGGGCTCTAAATCATAGTATTAGGTAGTTAGATACTACACTACGATAATCCGTCACATTTTACGAATTTTGGCATTCGAAAAACGATGAAAGCGGCTCTGGTAGAAGTGAAAAATATCCTGAAAGTTTTTAATTAGCATGAAAAAAGCTTACAAAAATGAAATTTCAGAAGTACAATCCAAGAAAGCGCCTTAAAATTCCTAAAAAGTGTTTATGAACATCTGATAAATTGTGCCCTGTGTGTGCACAAAAACGTATTACTACAGTTAAAAGTATTGAAGAATATCAAAATGAAATATATAAAAACAGTAAATGCTTTCAGAAAAAAAAATTCTTTTCCATCATACATAGTGATAGCTTTTCTCAGAAACAAACACTTTTTAAAATTTCAATTAGCTGTATATTGAAGGTTATTGATATAGTTAAACTTTTTTAAACATGCTAGGTACTTTATTTATTTTAATATTTTTATAAATACGCTCTGTCAACTTGTGTAAAGAAGTTTTCGAACATAAAAAGAACTTTATCGACGAATAATAACATTAAATAAAAAAACTATTTTTGAAACGAAGTATTTCCTTTCATGCATAACTTTACATTCTATATACCTGTGTTTAGATTTTATTTCCTCTGAAATAAAAAAACTATGTATTAAAAGTATATATTTCTTTAAATAAATATTTGAAACAATTTTTTTAATGAATATCAAAGGCTCTGATGAAAAGAATGGTAGAAGCTATGTGAATGAAAATTGAAATTTTCCTGTTTTGTCTAAAAATGAGAATTGAGTAATTTAGACCTGCAGGAGAAAAACAAGCTGTTTATAAAATAGTAGGTTATTTCAAAAAAAAAAAAAAACTTTAAAAAAGCCTTCGATATCGGAAAAATACAATTAGATTGTTTACTAATTACATTTTCAATTGCGAAAGAAATAAGGACCATGACGTTAACCTCGAATTCTTGTGAGGCAATTGACGAAAAAAAGGTTCCTTGGAAAACGATCTTACTGTCAAATGACGAAATTATAATCCGATAATAAATTCTTACAAATTCCAGCAAATCATGCATAAACTTAAGAGCCTGTAGTTAATGAACGAAGATTGGTTCCGAGTAAAAAAATATTTCATAATTGAATAATTGACATAGTTGTTGAACGGAATTACGTGTTACTAAGGGTTCAAGTACGAGTATCCAATTCAGTAAACAACACAGAAGTACCTCAATATAGTCCTAAATCCGTTCCGAACCTTTGGATTTATATTGAACGGGAATTTATCAAAACCAATTTAAAGGGAAATAAACCCGTTCCCATGGATTACTACAGGTTACAGCCATATTATATATAGTTATATACAGTAGCGCACACAGAAATTTTTCAGGGGGGGGGGGG
>BMAV01027578.1:1075686-1108186 GCA_019973955.1 Trichonephila inaurata madagascariensis | reverse complement strand
TATATATATATATATATTCACATATATGAATGACACTAGCAGTTTTCAATAATCACAGAAAAAATAAATGGTGACTGAATGATGGTGGTAAGAACAATTTGGAGAATTGAATTTAAATATAACTATCATTACTAAGAAAATAAGAGAACTAAAATCAAATTCATTTTAGAAAAGTTTAAAATTAGCCGTAAATTTATCTTTTCGAAAAAAAAAACACTTTTAAGTTTATTTTTAGATTGTACTTTCTTATATATCTATATAACGTTAATAATAATGTTAAGTACAAGGAAATTTTGGAAGCGACTTAAGCTGATAAGATATTTTATGAACATAAAAACGTGTTATGACAAATTATTAAGCAGGTCCTTAAATGTGTTAAAATAAATCACATTGCGTGAGAGATGTTTAGTTAGATTACACAACAAAAGGCCATGACGGACACTTAAGGCGGCGAATCATATCAAATAGAGCGTTAAAACAACAAAGTCAAATGCAATATAACCATTTTATCTTCCGTTTCCACTGTTAAACCCCTTAATGGACTGTGTCACGATAATGACATATAAGCCTTTATTGAAATACAACATTGCGTTTGTGTACTTTGATTTTCAAATATTATTAAATGAATTCGATACAAATGTTAAATTCTTCATAAAACAGGGAAAATATTTATGATTATTATTATCATTATTTTTGAAAAATAAAAAGAAAAAAAACATATGCAATAGAATTGCACTAAATTATGATATATGGGACGCTTTTAAATACTGTCTAATGCATTTTATGTAGTATATGACGCCTGCGGAATTTTAAATGTTTCTATTATTTTGGATACATATAAAAATATATCTTAAAGTTAAGATGTTTATTATATTATTTTGTTTAGAAATCTCTAGAAAGGATACCTAATCTTGTATTACTTTACATTTTCTAGAATATCATTTCTGAAATTATAAAATAACCTGAATGGGGTAGAAAAATTGTAAAGATTTTATCTGCTCGTAAGAAATTCAAATTTCTACTTTTTTGAAAAAAAATCTGACACCTTAACTTGATAGAAATACTATTAATTGTGTTCATTGCAAAGAGGGCTCTATCGTCGATGAACACGGGCACTTTTCTTTACGGAATCATATGAAGGAAATACTTTTTCAAAATGTTAGAAATACGGACAAAATAGCAATAATGAAATAATAACTAGAAATTTAGGGGGGGGGGGGGGTTTGATTTAATTAATTTTTTACAAATCCTTTCAAAGCATATAGAAAGTGTTCGTAAAAAATCGATGCAATAAAAATAATTAAGTTATAAACGAATGTGTTAAGAAAACAATTAATTAAAAAAATCAATACTAAAATTATCTTGAAATCGTGAATTAGAAAAAAATAGATTATTCAAGTACAGACAATAGTATTAATTTTAAAAGCTATCAATTACATACATTAACCAACTTTAAGAAATAATAATGAACATCAAAATGGGAAAAAATCTGGTTACATTAACGCATGTCATAATTATTCATTGTATTTAAGAGTATTGAATAATATTCCTTAAGTATAAATTTTGCAAAAACATTTTCGTGTAAGTAAATTTGATTTTATATGGAACTAAAAGATTTTTGCATCGGAGCAAATCTTTTCCACTTGAGATTACAGTTGACAAACAAATCTGACTCTGAAAACCTACATAATTTCTTAAAATTACGTCATTCGATTAGTATCCTCAGTATATTATTATTACAAAGGACAAATTTATCGATGCATATTCACTCCAATTCTGATTCTTTAGCAATACCCTCAGGTTCTGAAAACTTGAAGAAGCAAATTTATGCACAAACACTAGGATAAAATTAAAAGTCTGACGCGTTTCCAAGTAAAAGATACTTAACTAAGAAAATCATTTCCATAGGATATATAATAAATTAGAGTTTTCTTTTTAGCGTTAAGAATTTTTTTTGAGGTGTATACCTGCTGGTACCTGTGATAATCATCACTTACAAACAACACATTTTTGTATCTATTAACAAAAGGATCCCTATAAAGACTGAAAATGAAATCACACGTGATATAACACATTCAATTATGCACGATCCATTTAACGAAATACTTCAATCAGGAAAGAGTTAATGAGGTCACAGAAGCTCTTCTACCTCAGAACGGAACATGCATTATTCAAAAAATATGCGTAATTAGCATGAAACTTGAAACATTATTTTAATAGAGCATAGTTCATACTCTAGAATTTAAAATTCTGTTTAGGGCATGCAGACACTTTAAGAAATGCATTTATAGTATGTTCAGTTCTGAGATAGAGAGTATCCACTCGATCACTTTGGGACCTTTGTGTACAGAATTCCAAAAAGAAATTCGGTTTGCACTCACCGAATTGTTGTATGAATGTGAGTGTCTTCCACCATGCCCGTCTCACCGTGGGCAGTGTCCGGGATCCGGCAAATCGCCGGGAACCTAACTCGTCATCAGCGGCGGCCGAGCACCGCCGCTTCCCATCGGTACAAGAGTTCCGGTCCATAGTTAATCCATGGCAGCAGCGGCACACATACAAGAAGGAATAGGCGGAATTGCGGCTGTTCGCGCTCGTAGCACGCGATAGACTGTCGTTCACCTTGAGCGGTGGGGGATGGTGAAGAATCGGTCGCCAAGTTATACCGCCAACTTCCCCCTCTCTCTCTTAATTCGAGGAGATTTACTCTCTCTTTTTATTTTATTTTAAAACTTGGTTGGACGTAAAGAAAAATTTGTGTTCCCGATTGAAATATTGTCCTTCTTTTTTAATCAAAGTTTCAATGTAGGGGGAATATGTAGGTTGTGTTGTAAAATGCGAAATATTCTGGGCTCAATTGCGGCTTATAATTGACGTCAATTTTTTTCTTTCAAATTTTATTGAAATGTTTGATGCAATTTAATTCAATATTTCTCCGATATGCTCTTTTTATTTATATTATCACGCACCCAAATTTCATTGTTTTATTAAATTTATCGTGGACAATAAAATTTTGACATAGTGGAAAGATACAAACGCAGTATTAATTAAAACTTCCCCTTTGATAAGTATTAAATCAATATATTTTGTAACATAGCAAGAGCAAAAGAAATTCATTTAAATCTAAAAAACAGCTTTCTCCTAAAAAAAATTAAAAAAAAAAAAAAAACAGTATCAAAGTTTTTTAATAATTGATCCCCTTTCCCCTCGATTTTCTTTTCGTGAAGCTTGATTAAAATCTTAATTAAATTGACTGAATCAAATTATCGTGGCTTACTTATGGAATTTATTACCAAATGAAAGATAACAATATCTATCAACAGTTGTTTTAATTAATATAAAATTTTACACTATCCAACACCTTGATTATTCGTTTTTATAGGTATTTAAATAGCGAAATCTAAATTCGAGCTATATTATACTTGTACATTATATATATAATCCATATTTTTAAAAGCACATATCTTAACCAAAATTTAGTGGCATTTAGCAATATAATTTTTTATAATCTGTTTACATTTTCCTAGTAAATGAATAAAATAAATAAATAATTTGAAAATACATTTTTTTTAAAAAATATTTATCAATCTGATAAAAATATGAAAAATATATACACAATATATTTGTAAAAATATGGCTACAATATATTTATTAGACTCATTCAATAATAATTTTAAAAAATACAAATATATATATATATATATATATTATACGTGGAAAGAAATTTTAGCGTCAAATTTTGTTCGAAATTTAAGAAACACACACACAAACTCCTTAAATGACAAATACTTTCTCTCTTCTTTCGTTGTAAAAAATAATAAAAACATCTCATGAATTATTCAATATAGATATAACTTTCCTTATCTTAACTGTTAAATCATCAGAAGTTTTTAAAAAGTTACCTAATAGAGATAATATCATGCATATTAAATCAAAAAATGAATTTTCACATCGATTCCTAAAAATTTTTCTTATCGAGCAAAAAAAGAAAGAAAAGAAATCACTTCTATGCTCTTAAGGCTGTCATCGTCAAATGTAATGGAACCTGCACTAAGCGCGGAACACATCTTCAAACAGAAAAATGCATCAATTTTCATGAAAATTTGCAACGTTGTAATTCAGGCAACTGTTTATAATATAGTGGTTTTAAAATTTCAAAATGGTTCATGATAAAGGAATTTTTCCCTTTAAAGTGCAAGCCCATTTAGCATTACGGTTTAAGAGAAAAAGTACAAAACACAATTTGTACCATAAAAAAATGGTTCAATTCGGATAAAAATAAGTAGTATTACAATGTATGTTTATCTCTACAGGATAGCGAAGTCAGAATATAGCACTAATTTTGAAATACTTTTCTAGTAGAAAAAGTATATTCCGAGATTTAGGGTCCTGTTCTTTAACATTACCCCAAGACAGTCTTAAGTAAAACATGAAACTAAAAGTAATGGAGAACCAACCTACCAAACATTAACAGAATGATTTTCAGCAAAAATATAACTGGATCAGGTGAGAAATTCTTTTTGAAGCGCACTTTGAACAAAATCTTTCCCAAAAGTGAAGTGAGAGAGGGGTTCGGACTAATATATACCTGACTCGCTCTCACCCCCCTATTTAACAAGTGACACATGTCCGGCCCCTGTCGACCCTCTTCGACCAGTCATATTTCCCCGACAAAGGTTTCTTTTGTTGCTCCTGTGAAAGGTATTCGCAGCTTCCCAAATCCTTTCTCAAGTAAGATGGATGAAGGTCAAAATCCTATTCGTATTGGATAACACATACACATCTGGAAATAATAATTCTGTAACGTTAACCAAACTGAATTTGAAGATTTTGAGAGGATAACTATCTCTTCAATAAAAAGTCTAATATCTTGGGAATTTTCAGGCAGGTAAATGGGATGTTTTTACTTAATATCCTACAACAAATAAGGCAAATGAAAATATTAGCGGGCAAAACTAACCCTTGCACAGTAAAAAAGCTCCAGTTTACGAAATATTTTTAAACTGAAAAGAGTGAATTATTGTTAAGTGTCTGCTCGTATTTGATGTATTACATTTAAGGTCGTCTTCGCTTAACTTTAAAGAATAGGACCCGAATTTGGTATATTTTTCAGATATAAAAGTATTCCAACATTAACAGCATATATTCTGGCTTCACCATCTTATATAGAGAGAACATCATATTTTATCATACTACTCCTTTTTATCCAAGTTGATCCATTTTTCCTGGCATAAACTACACTGCGAAAAACCGGTATTCTGAACTGAGTACAAAATACTCACTTTTAAATACGTCACATACTCAAAATAGCTCCGATGCAAACATACTCAAATTTGAGAATAGCCCATTCTTATCTTTGGCAACGACTACGTACTCAAAATTGTAAACATCACATACTCATTTTTGAACCTGTTACTGGATCAAATTTGAGTATATAACAGCAAAATGAGTGCTTAATGCACTCATGTATGAGTTTTTATGGGTCAAATATGAGTATGTATCGTTTTTATTTTATGGTTTGTGTATCCAATACGAATTTTTAACATACAAATATATATATCAAATCAAATTTAAAGGGATCTAAATATGTGATACTTAAGTTGTAAATTTCATTTTTTCCATCTTATATATTATTTAATCTACATTTTATGAAGTTTTTACCACTTTACTTCGAAAATCTAAATTCTTTTTGCATTTATTGTGTTACTTGCATATCATCGCTAAAGTGCCAACGTTCAAGATAATTCGCCATGTCTCTTACGCGCAGAATTAACAACCATGTACTTCGTTTTATATAATGTCGCCAATGTTTTTGAGGTGATACACAAGTTCCAACAAAAATATAATTTTTGGTTTAAAAATGCAACTGCTATGTGATCATAAACTGTATTATTTTTGTGAACTTATACCTCAAATTTTAATCTTTGAAAATAACAAAAAAGATTCGATGCTATAGTTAAACAAATGTGTAAGCAATCTGGCTCATTAAAAGTTATATTTATATTTCTAGAAGCAATATATTGTCTTTAAAATCTAATACAAACAGAAAATTAACTTTTATTTAAAATCAGTCTTTCAATAAGTATCTTGGAAACATTCATTAAGAAGTATCTTGGAAACATGATGAATAACAAACTTTTCATATTAAAAATTTCTAAAGATAAAAGTAAGAAAGGAATAGTTTCTTAACATATTATGTAACATGAAAAAAAAAAAACTTAAACTAAGTCTCATTGGCCCCCCAGGTAAGTAAGTATTTTTTTTATCAATTGTTTTGTTTAAATCGATTCATACACAACTTCTGCTCTCAATACTTATCAACCGAGCTACTGGGACTCCCTTTTAATCCATCCAGATGGAATTAAAAATGCATTGTAACATATGTTACAAATCAAACTCACTTTTATATTAACTGATTTTATACTCATTACCAAAGAAAACAAATATTGTAGTTTTTAAGTTAATGTTTTTTTAAATCAAAATATTTAAAAAGTTTAGGCCTTAGAAGAATGTATAAACAACTAAAACGGTAGAATTTTACATTTACGGAACATTTGAAATTCATAAATTTTTAACCAACTGGAAAGAGTTTTTAGAGACGTTTTCAGCAATCATTTAGAAAAAATAACATATATGGACCAGTCGAACCATAATTTAGCCATTTTACTAGTGTACAGCATTTTTTTTTAATGATTCACTGTAAACAAGAAAAATAAAACTAACCAAATCATATTTTTGAAATATTTATTCTGGAAATTGTGCACATACATATCAGTCATTTAAAAAGACAAAAGAATACAAGTGTAATTTTTGAAACAACATGCCACTATAAGTTATTTTTTATTGAATTTTTTGTAAACACTATCTAAAATGCATATTATCATCAACTCCATCTTTATTTGTACAGCATAGCTTATATTTTTTTTGATATACACATCAAATCATTTTAAATGTGGGAAGTTCTAATGTGTAAAGGAACATGTAATTAAACAGATTTTTTTTTTATTTTTATGAAATCAATAGCATAAGTGAAAATGCCTTTCAAACAGTGTTTCAAATAAATTATTTGTTAGGATACATGAACCATCTAAATTATATACTGAATAATTTATAGATAGCTGGTTCTGAGAGGAATCTTAATTACAATTTGCTGTCAATGAAAAAAGAATTATTTCTGATAGATTTTCTATCGTGGCCATGCAAATTTGCATTGTAAACATCTGCAATAAAACATACAGCCGTCAAATTATTTAACCTCTCTATAAACTATTTTCATTTTGCGACCATGCGTATCACATTTCATGATGGCCAAAATAAGCAAATTCTCAATCTAGAATAAGATTTTTAAAAAAAATTATTAGAAAACAAAGACAGAAAGTGCGAATTTGGTAATCCTTTAGTCCATAAAAATTTTAAGCGGAGTGGCAATATTCTTTTAATAAAAGAGATGATCTTAGTACTCACCAATAATATTTGAAATATTCATTTATGAATAAACAACAGAAGACTAAAACTTTCACTTTTACAATCTAGACAACGGAAAGCATGGAAATGTTTAAGTTTGTGAAAAAAATCTACTTAAAATTGTCTGAAATTAATAAGGATACTGCAGTAAATATAAATCAGTAAAAAATTCTTTTTAATATCCTAGAATAATAATATCAAACAATATACACAATAAATAAAATTACAAAAGAATAAAATTAAAAAATAATGGATGACAACCACAGAACCAAATTTAAATGTATTGGTAACCGTATTGTAATGTTATTGCCCTACTTGACAATTGTCAACAACAACACTTGGTACATAGTAACCCAATATCAAATTAGAACGTTAATTTCAATACTCAAACTAAAAACAACAAGCTGTCTCCTTTCCCCTCCAACCTGAAATGTATAAAAAAAAGTTATTTAAGGATGGTTTCTGTACCTATCTTGTTTTTCTGCTTTTGTAATTCCATGGAAGAAAACTTGATAATAAAAATCAACAAGTATAATTGAATATGAATAAGTTATGATAATTTTCTGAGATACAAGTCTGTTTCACTCTTTCCGCACTGAAACAATTGAGGAACATGCTTTAGGAATTAGTTTTCAACGTCTCATTATCTAAAAAGAAGAAACTTTCTTCATCTATGCTTTAATCTGTTAAAAAAATATTTATGTCAATAGATATATTTTTCCAGCTAATACAGTAGAAATAAAAAAACCAAAATCTTGATCTAGGTAAAAAAATGCAAAACCTATAATTGGAATAAGAATCGCTTGCTTTATTATTATGGTGCTTTCTGTATATCAGACTGAACAGATTTCTTGCATGTTTCAGCTCATGTGCAACATACCTGCATACAGAAGTTTTTGTACCAAAGCTTTATTAATTTTTGTTACTTACATATTATTGAAACTGTTTTGACGAAATTATATGAAATAAAGCACTTGGTTGTGTCAAAAAAAAAAATTAGCATGTACAACATATGGAAAATCAGGGTTGCCAACTTCGCAAATTATTTTGAATGTTGGCATTGTTGTGATAATATGTAAGTACCTAAATTTTCTCTAACCCATTCAGGACCAGTATATTTTCGCTGTTAAGCCTAACTCCATTTCAACTGCTGTAATAAAATACGTCATAATTTATGGTTTATAATCATTCCAAATCCAGATAACACCAGTATGATCACAGACTCAGAAAGAGGAAAATAAAATCTCGCAACATTCCCTGAAGTGATCACATACATGTAATCATTGTGGGATTCCCCGAAATTACACACAGTGGTAGGCTTCCCAATATCCGAAGCAGTTTATCTATTTCTTCTTTCCAGCAGTGTTATATGAATGTATTTTTATCATTTCAAACATTTGTTAACGTTATTGTCAGTATAAATTTATGTAATATAATGATTGCTATAGTGACAAATATTATGATTTTTAGTTTTTGTCATTGATGATAGTAAAAAACACGAAAATAAAGCAACAAGAAAAAAAAAGCAGGCACAAATTTTGCCAGGAGTCCAAAGGAAAGACAAGGCGTTATGGATGCCTTATTACAGAGCGCTTACCAACAACTTCTTACAGAGCGCAAAAGGAAAACGCAAATTACATTAGATGCCTTCTTGATAAAAAGGCAGAAAATTGGAAATACAGATACTGATACAGATCATACAGAAGAAACTGTATGATCTGAAATGTAAACATACGGACTTAGAATTTTATTTATTTTTATATGTACATTCATTTATTATGTTTCTATATTTGAAGGAAATACAATTTTGTTTTATTGTTATAAAACACATAATTAATAAATTTAATGGTAAAATACCTGCCAATTTTCTACCCATCTTCCCCTAACCCCATTATTTACATGGTGAGGTAACCTCTTTTAACGCTGTTTCATATTACGCTCTACTTTGATGGAACGTATACCCCGCAGGGTCTTAAAGTATCTCATTCATTTTCTTCCAAATAAACAAAACACTGGTTACATTAAATGTGTGTTATAAACCAGAAAATCAATATGTTGTGAATTAAAACGTACTTTGACTGGTCTTGTGTCTTTATTATTATAAAAAATATCAGATAATTAAGATTTTTTAGAAATATCACAATAGTTTTTAATCAAAACAAAGTATTGTAGCCTTTCTGCAGTGGCATAACGTACACCCCCATATTGCGGGGGGTGGGAGGCACAGGGTCCTTGGGAGCCCAAAGCCTGTCAGCCGCCAAGTACCTACCCTTTGTAGAATCCAACTTGGGGGCCCAAAAACTTACTTTTCAGGGGGCCTAAATGTTCTGTTGCGCCACTATGTACTATATTATAAGATAAATCGGTACTTACATATTATGGCAGATTTCTTGCTTTTTTCTGCTCAAGTACAACATACCTGTACACAGAAAATTTTATACCAAAGCTGTGTTAATTTTTGGAACTTGCATATTATCGTAACAGTTTTGGCAAGATTATATGAAATGAAGCAAGTATTATGGTCATGAAAGTATAGCCTTTCTTCAGTGGCGTAACATACAGCCTCATATTGCAGTTGGAGGGCCCAAAAGCCTGACATTTGCCAAGTACCTACCCTTTGTAAAATCCAACATGGAGGCCCAAATGTTTCCCGTTATGCCACTGTCTTTCTGCACTATGGTTTAAGATAAATCTGTACTTACATATTTTGGCAACAACGTTCAAGTTGGCAGTACCAATTTTGCATGTGGATTATGGGCTGAATTGGCGGTCATGTGTTTCGTTTCATATAATGTTACCAAAAGGCTGTGATGATTTGTAAGTACTGTGATAAATCTAATTTAAACAATGCTGATCAATTATTAATAGGACAAATTATACGTTAAATATTAGTAGTTAAGTAGATTTAATTTTTATACTTAATGTCTAATACTGAAAAATAAAAAACATTCTTGAAATATATTATGCTCAATTTTACTCATTCTATAATTTCTGTTCATTTAATTTTGATTCTTTCAATATTCGAAAATGAGAGTGAAAAGAATCATAAAATAATAGTATTGAAATTGTTGAAACTCTAATAATTTCTTCATGGGAACTTTTAAGACATTTTCCATAACTTAATAAGCTAAAAAAGTACTTTAAAATTTTCAAGAAATTAGTCTCCTAAAAAGATTAATAATTGTCAACAAAAACTTATATAGTAAAATTTTTAAATAAATCCTGAATCTTTTTGGTACTGATTGGTATAAAATGGGATGTCTAAAGTTGTATTTATTCCTACATTCAAGGCACCTTCTACTAACAGTGATAATTGATAAAAACTTAATACCATGTTCAATCAATTGGTAAAACCATATTGCATACTGAAACATGTTAATGCTACAATTCATACAAGAACATTTTACTGCAAAACAATAGTTTTATTTATGTAACATGATGGTTGACCACCTTTCAAAGCAGAACTTTAAATGGGGTTTTAGTAGTTGGCTATGTGTAATGACATAGATAAAGCTTTTCACTTTTGGGTTAAAGTGTTGAATAGTTAGCCCTTTGGATTCGGCGACTGGAATCGATCGCCAAACAACTCAATAAAATGCATTACTGATAACTTTATCAATATATTTTTTTTATTTCTCATTAATATTTATTTTTATTGTAAAATTCCACTTTGCAATTTCTCTTAACACCTATCGCTAAAGTTGCTTGGCGCTTAATTTCGGTTGCTAAAAAATCAACTTCGCCAAAGCACCCCCTCCCCCCAATTCTACACTTTTAAACACCCAGGGTGGGTTTAAAAGAATGATGCTTACTAATAAATTTTTTGCCTGGAATAAATCAAACAATATGACTTATGAATCAAGTAAATTGCTTTTTATATAATCCGTCAAAATAAAGTAAACATCACATTTACCATATCGCTTAGTTGGAAGTCAACTGTACAGAGAGTAATTAGTAATTTTACCAACTTATTTAACTTATCTTTTATTAAAAACAAATCATGTACTTTTAGTTTTACAAACAAGAGAAAATCAGTTACGTAAAATAACAAATAATCGAGTACTCATTTTAATATGTGCTCCTCCGCGTGTAACGTGGTAGATACGAAATATAGTTCGTAAGATTTAAGAGAATTAAATTTGTTTTTGAACCTCAATTTTCAAAATATGTAGCCAGTATATAAAAAGAGATTCTGTAATCCTGAATATGTTTTTTAATTTGTCTGAGAGCATTAATTAACATTTTGGGAGGTTTTGAGTACATGTAACGAATCAAATTCGATCGAAGCATGCCGTCAAATCTGAGACGAGCATATTTATTTCAAAACAAGAATGTCGACGTGCTCATTTTTGAGTATGTCTTTTTTCTCCGTGTACGTTTCGCATTTTTTCTAATATACCGCAATGCTAAATGATCTGTCTCTTTATAAGTTAAAATGAAAAATTAGTTATCTATGGAATATTTTGAAATTTTAAAATTGGTGAAATCAGCTTTAAACATTGCATAATTATTTTCTAAAAGGATTAATATTCAACATGTCCAATAGCACATAAAATTTTCATGATTAAAGAAAATAATTCATAAAGAGCTGAAAAATGTGAAAGAATGATTTAAAAAATACAGCATATTAAGGTCTATATTAATAGATAGTTCAATGCCAGGTGAATGTTTTTTAAAAAAATTAAAATCATTATCATTTATTAAACTAATTTATCAAAATATATTTACACATATTTTCTACATTTAGTTGCTGAAGTAATTCTGAAGAGCGTTATTATGTATATCACTGTCGTAGCTAGTCCTGAGTGGGCCCTGTATCAAAATTTCTTGAAAACCCTTTTTAGGATTGCCTTAAAATGTTGCGTTTTTTTTTCTTTCTGTTTTTATATGTTGGAGCCCCTGTAACTCGGGGGACCCATATCATTGATATGATGGTAACTATGCTTGTGATGTATATGCATACTGTATTGTGTTTTTATCATTAATTCACTTAGAAAAAGCAGTTTAAATATTTATTGAAACTAACATAATACTTAAATCGAAACATTTTAAAACCATTTTTAAGCCATTAGGCTTAAAAATGGCTCCATTTAGGCTCAAATAAAAAGAAAAAAAAAATTGTTTTACATATGATTCTTAAAATAAATGTTTAAACAGTAATATAAATTGAATTTAAAATTATTAATAGAAACAAATCTTAAGTTAAATTTAACACAATTTTGTATATGATTAAATAGATAAAGAATTCAGGAGAGTCTTAAAGAATCAGTCAGAATTATTTTCAAAAATAAATCCATTTATAAGATAAAGTTCCGTTTTTGTAAAAAAGAAACTGATTGAAACATCAGAGCGAGATTGCTTCTTATTTTAATCTTTATTAGACTATTTTTGTGTGTTCACGATAAAGCTCTCCGCTGGGAGATCTTTATTTTGAAAATGATTGAAATAAAATTATTGAAAATTATTCATTATTCTTCTCATGGAGAAGAAAAAGAAACTTCGAGGGGATTACAACCATCGCCCCCCTAGTTTTTAAACCATTTTATTGTTTGGTCGGCAAAGGGATCACATAGAGATGTCAAAAACTATTCTCAGAACATAAGATTTATTGCCTTAACACTGAGAAATAGTGGTTCTCTTTTGTAATTCTCAGCATCATGAGACCACACTAGATGTTTTTGATCTCACTAGTCATTTTTCAAACATGTCATATTAAATTTAAAGATCCAGATTTAAATGAAGCTACTTTCAATGTCCTGCCGAGTTAAGTAGCCTTCACTCTCTTTGAAAGCAGAGCAAAGGTCAAAGGTGTTCAGTAAAATAGTCATGGCCTGATATTTTCTGCATATGGCATGGAAAAGAAAGTAACGCGGACGATGATGCTGTCAGAGGAAGAAAGGCAAGCAGCAGAGACATATGAACACGTGACAACCTGTGAGCTTTTGTCAACCTTTGTTCATTTTGTCGATTAGTTACAGTCAGTCTTGAGAACACTCCATTCCATTGGAGTGAAGAATATCACTTGGTTTATGTTGGCCACACGCGAGAGTTTGAGATAAGACCTTCTGTTTCTCACACTGGCTAAAGAAACTAAACGACACAGTTTTGTGAGTATCACTCGTTGAAGTTTTTGAGAAGTCTTTACTGTTCCATGTTGTGCATCCGTAATTA
The DNA here is from genome assembly GCA_019973955.1 of Trichonephila inaurata madagascariensis. NCBI lineage: Eukaryota > Metazoa > Arthropoda > Arachnida > Araneae > Nephilidae > Trichonephila > Trichonephila inaurata. Next base: position 1,094,551 of record BMAV01027578.1, on the reverse strand, counting down.
AAGCTATACAAGTATGCAAGAAAAATACCTGGGAAATTAGACTCCTTCTATTTAAACCGAAATTAGCGGTTGTAACAAATAACTTAATGAACAGAGATGTATTTCGCCTCGTTTTTAATTCCAGTTTTTTTTTGTTTTTTTTTCAAAAATCTTCTAGTTGTTTCGACTTAAATGATTATATGATCTTTGTACATTTTTTCCCTGTCAAATACAATTTAATCTGCTTTCTTTTGATCGAATGAATGTGTTGGACAGTTTTCAAAAGAATGGGTTTTATTTTCGGTTTCTTTCTCTCTCTTTTATTTATTTATTTTTTTAAATCTTACTAATGTACTTTAATATTTTTAGGTACAGGAATAACTTCAATTACTTAAAATCTTTTTCAGAAAATCAATTTTATGCATTAAATTTTATCAAATTCTTCTTGTTTTGGAAGTTTTACTTTAGAAAATACATATATATTGCATATTTTTCTGATAAATCAAAAACCTCCAGCACTACTTCGATTTTTAACTGTAACAAATAGTTGGTTAATTAAAATACACAATCACGGTACCGGTTAGTTTTCTTATAAGCAATCTTTGGCGTAGTTAGTTTGGAGCTGGCCTTGTGCTCCTAAGTTTGTGAGCTCAGCCCCGGTCCAAGTCGGTGGATTTTCAAGATACAAAAAATCGACATCGTCCATGTCGTATGATTATGAGGCATGTTAAAGATTCGAAGAGTGACTGCTTGGCTAGGGTGCGCTCACTAAAATTAAATTCTAAGTACATTTTCGCATCGTCAGAGCTCAGGTGCCTCCCTCTGAGGAGGAAACTGAGTATCAAAATTATATTGTGGCAACTGGTATCCACCTATATGATGCCACAATAAAAAATATCAGTTCCCGGGGAATGTACTCTAATGCCAGTTTCTAAACATAATCAAATAATTTTCTATTAATTGAAATAGCAAATATATAAAAAGAGATAAATTAACAAATGTATCATTATGTACTTTAACATCAAGAGATTTGAGCGAAATATCCCATTGAAGCAGTGGCGCACGCAATGGGGGGGGGGGGGGGGGGGGGGCGGGGGGGGGGGCCCCCCCCCCCCCCCCCCCCCCCCCCCCCCCCCCCTCCCAAGCCCTTGATTTTTTTCCGATTGGTTATAATTCTAAGTATATAAAACGTAAAATTTAATTAAATATTTGTTATTAATGATTAATTTTATTAATTAATGCTAATTATTTATTCAATAATTAGTTTTTTACTGTGCTTTCTTCCTGAAAATCGACAAAATCAAAAATAGCATGATACAAGAATGGTGAACTTTCAACCCTGCCCCCCCCCACCCTCTGAAAAATTTCTGTGCGCGCTACTGCATTGAAGTATTATTCATCTTATTATAGTTATAAATTTTACTAGAATTTTAAATAAATTACATTTTCTAAAATTAAGTTTTATCTATTTCTCGAGCAATGAAATTTATTCTTAATGGGAACTTTATTATTTATTTCTCAAGTGTGGGGGAGGTACACAGAGGCATATTTTTATCGATTTCATATGCAATACAGACGATAACATTTGCAGGCGATGAACATTCATTGTGACAAGCCATAAGTATTTGTAAGAGAAAACTCTTTTTCTATAACATTTAATTAACTTTAAAATATTTTATCACTGTTATATGCATTGATAAAAATTAGATTGATCAAAAGTAATAATAATAATAATAAAAAAAAAAAAAACTTTTTCATCTTCGAATTTCCAGAAATAGTAAATTCAAATTTAGAAATTCCTATTCAATGTAGTTTTCAAAATGCAAATTTTTATGATGTAGTTCATTTATACACAATATAGATATAGTTGTATTTGAAGTTTTATGATAGCGAAGTATATATATAAACAAAATATGAAAGAAAGAATATGAGGGAGAGATATTTTATCTTTTATTTTAAATACAATTTACTTCATGTTTTGATGGTGGTGGAGGGGCTCGCTCTTCCTGTTTTAACTATGTCATTTAGTAAGATTTTATCCATTTTACTTCTTCCAAAGAGCCCACAGTCATTTTCTCTAAGGACAAATAACAATTGCAGCAAGCTGCATTCTCTCTATATTCTTAAGAATATAATTTATTTGTTTTTAGTTGGCACGCAAGACAATAAGAGAGAAGAAGAGACGACAAATGAAACATAGAAGAGTAACTTGGTATAAAACAGATATTGTTATTCTGTCTATTAATCACAAGCATTGATAATTCGCTTCCAGATGCCTTCTTTTTTATTTTAGCTATAATCTCCATTTCCTTATTAATATTTGACACATTTCACTCACAAACTTGCTTCTATTTTTCCCTACCTGAGATTTTGGACTCATAAAATAGCAATGAAACCCTTTCTTACGGGTTTGGATTGGAGCTTAAATTGATCAAAATTAATCCATAATGACTATACATGCCATTCATTGAATTATGCACATGCAAAAATAATTGTCTAACAATTCTGGTACGATTCTCATTTTACAAGAGGTCTACGGTAAATTTTTACCTTAGTTTTAAGAATACTAATCCACATTAAGTCTGTTCTAATGAAATACACGGATTTCTTGTTTAGATCGCCGATTTTGAAGTTGTTGCAGCAAAAAATATTACAATTTGCAACAAGACATACTATATGAGGTATAGTTTGATATTTATGAATTATAATAATGTCTCTTTTCAGCATGTCCGCAGTCTTTCGAGGGAAAAGGGTCTAAAGCTGGAGCTCATGTCCATGGAGAGGCATCTCAGCATATTTTCCTTTTATGAATTCGGGGATAAGGATGTACATATTACAGGGCGGACCCGCCGAGCTCTCTCCTCCAGAAGCGGGCTAGTGTATCGCGGTAGTCGAGCGAAAGGAGTTGGCCTTTGCTCCCGGAACTTGACCGGAGGGCGACTCACCGATGGGTGTGCCTCCCTAACAGCCTGGATATATACTACGTAACAGGAATTCCAATCCCGAGAAGGCGGCCACCATTTACCCATTATTACTTTACTCTCTCCGATTATTACGGAGCGACGCTATTAAGAGCACCGCTTTCACAACAACAAACAGGCTGCTCCTGCAAATGACTCCTCGACTCACCATTCATTTAGCCGACCTGTCAGCTGACGGACAGATTTGCCTATCTTCATAAGATATCGGTGTGGGGACCGGTTTTCTTTTTTTCCCTCTCCTCCAGCGATCCGAAATTGTGAGCAAATGTAGGGTTTTGTGTGGTTCGCCACCATCTCAGTTCCCTCTCCCTTCAAGACTCAAACCTCACATTATGTTTCCCTTATCTCAATGAAAAAGGATATTCATCTAAAAGCTCGTAGTTTAGAGCATTTGACAACTTACCCTTTGATCGAGTTTGTAGCCAGAGATATCGAAATCTAGCATCCTAGTTCCAATGTTTCATCGCCTAGCTGCAGTTGGACATGCCTGACTGTTTTCTGTGCTTTTTACGGCATAAGTGGTTGTTTTTCTTTCTCCAAGTATCTAGGATGTGTTGAAATTCGATCACCATCTAAATTGTTCTGAAAATGTTCGGTATTCCCTATTAAAAGTTATGAATTGCTACAATAATTGTGCTTAATTCTATCACACACATAAAGCGAATGTACGTCTTTATGTTGATGTACGTCTCGGATGAGAGTTCTAGTTCAACAATAATTAATATCATATTATAACAGTCTTAGTAATAATTTAAACTAATAATTCTTACAGCATTAGCAGTTTTTTTTACCTCTCTGTAAGCCTGCGATAGTGGTATTCATCGAGGACCTGCCCACTACATCGCTCTGCACTGGAAGCTATATAACACATTTAAATTTCTTTCTTTTGTTTTTCAAAAGAATTATAAATTTAGATTTATTAGAATGTTTTAATTGATTCTAATTCAATTCACAAATGCCTCCTTATTTCCTAATAATATAAAAAGTACACTTGCATCAGCTATTTCTAACATTAATAATAATTTAATCAATTGGTTCTATGAGCTTTGCAGCTCAACATCCATGGATGAAAAAGTTTATCTGGGAGTTTCATAACCCTAAGTCAAGCATTAGATTTACTTTTATGTCAAAGTAAGTGTTTCATGCAGTTGACAAAAGATTTCTTTGCACTTTGAAGCTATGCGAGAGGCACTGGTGACGGACAGCGTAGTGACGGTCAAGTGACGAGAACGATACCTGAGCTCTGGTATCCTACCCTTCAAACATTTCTTTTCTTAAGAGAATACTGAAAAGAAACAACGCAGATATCATTTAAGAAGCTATTTTCATTTCCAAGAGAATATAAAATAAATATATTTATCTTGGGTATTTCTCTTATGAAGTCTATTTTTAAAGTTCCCATATAATCCAAATCTCAACGATCCCGCTTATGACTGATTTGTTTTACATTTTTGAACCGTAGCAACAACGTAAAACACTTGCTCTATGCAAACATAGAGAGAGATAGAAAAAAATGTGAATATTTAATTATTTAATTTAATTTAATTATTTTAAAAGAAAAAATTAGTTATAAATAATTCTTAAATTTATATATATTATTATTAGTCATAAACTCAGCGGCGCACCAGCCCATGATGGCCAGGGCCTACTGTGCCCATTCCAGTATACGTGACCATTGGGCACTGAGGTGCATGAGCAGATGTCCAGATCAGGTGGTCAGTCTGAAGCAAGGCCCCCAGTGTTTAAGTCCCCAAGCAAGTTTGGTACTCATTTATCGACCCACTGCGGTAGGGATGAAAGGCTGAGTCGACCTTGCCCAGCCCGGGAATAGAACGCGGACCTGTGGTGTGGAAGCGCGATACGCTACCACTTGACCACTGGACCTTATTATAATTTCATACTATAATATAATCTGATGGAATTTTGAGTTTAAAAAGGTTCCTTATTTCTAATATATAGAATGTTAGGGATTTAAGAAAACGTGTTCTTAAACGCATTTTCTCTCTTGGAAAAACTTATTTTTACATATAACATTAAAAAAATTCTTTTTTCTTTTTCCAATTAGCCTTAGACGAAAGGAGTATAAGTAATAGTGAGAAATAGCTATACACTCCACCATACAAAATCGTGAGCACAAAAGGTGATAAGAGCAGTGGCGCACACAAGGCGCACACATGTCCTGGGGTCCAGACCCCCTAAAGCCGTCTATTTTTTTGATTGATTATAATTCTAAGTATATAATACGTAAAATTTAATTAAGAGTATTTGTTATTAATGATTAATTTTATTAATTAATGCTAATTATTTATTCAGTAATTAGTTTTACTCCCGAAAATCGATAAAATCAAAAGGAGCAAAATATAAGAATGGTGAACTTTCACCCCCCCTTTTGCCCCCCCCCCCCTGAAAAGTTTCTGTGTGCGCTACTGGCTAAGAGGAAATGTTAAAACACAAATAACTTAAATTTAAATACTTGATAGTTGAAGTAGTGTTATTTTGCTGAGAAATCACAAAAATAGTAAAAAATATTAGAAATGAAAATGAAACAACTTTTTCAGCAAAATTTGAGTTAATTCAAAAGTTACAGTTAATGACCCAAGTGTGTCCATAGGGATTCCATAATTTTTTGGATGCAATAGATAGTAGGTATGCAGTTTTTTCAAATTTAATTGAAACAATTATTTACTTTTTTTTCTCTTAATTTAAAGTGAACTGAAGACAAATCCTTAATACTTCTCAATCCATTGATACATTTCGCAACCATGTCATAGAAATAACTGTGAAGCAATAGAAAGAATCGACTTGGGAAAAAAATAACTCGAAACAAACTTAATATGAAGTTGTTGATTCGGCTCATTTATTCCGTATTTATGTTTATACAACTTTTTTTTTGTGTTCGCTTTGCGCAGTTTCAATGGCGTTCGTTGGGAGTATGGAAATGCCACCTTTAGGGTGACGGCCGGGCGACCGCATTTCATATTTAAATTTCGCGTGTCTTTTTTCTGTCCATCACACCGTAAATGTCTCCCGTTCGTGTGCATCGAATTAAGAGCGTGAGGTCCCAAAGTAACCCAAAACAAATTTCTGAAAAAAATCGTTAAAAATATTTTTTGGATATTCATGACCATATAAGGCAAAGGTACTTCGGGCTCGCGTGAAATTCACTTCGAATGGGAGAGCAACAGAATTCTAATTCTATAAATATAAACAAAGAATATTAGTTTGAATATAAAGAGGTAAGTGAATTTTTAAAACATATAATATACTTTAAAATTTAAATAGTTTTAGGATTTAAAGCAGGGGTGTCCAACCCGCGGCCCGCCTTGAACAATTTTGCGGCCCGCGAGATTCTTTACAACTTTACAAATTTGAACTATTTTGTACAATATTTTTGTTTAAAGATTTTTTTTTTTTGTAAAAAATAAATACCATAACTTTTATTATTTTATCTTGTTATTATTAACGCACGAAAACCTGCAACATCAATTACGATACGTAAATACACATGCATTGAGATCGACTTGCAAAAACTAAGCGAAAGAGTTGAGAAACAGATATTTCACTAATTAAATAAATTAAACATTATTTAATCATTGCATTATTATTAATATATTATCTATATTGGTATACATGAAAAACAGTGAAAACAATAATAATATATCAGTCTGTTTTAAATTTTCACTCCAACAAATGTTTGTAATGGATCCAAATTTAATATAAAGATATATATTTTTATTTGTGGCCCGCGGGATTGTAAAGTTCTTCCGAAGTGGCCCGCGAGGTCATTTGGGTTGACCACCCCTGATTTAAAGGTATAAATCTATATGAACAAAATTTCAAAAGTAGGGAGCGAATTAATAGGTGCATAAGATTTTTTTTAAAAAATTAAGAAACTGCTGTATTATATTAAACAGAAAAAAAAAAAAAAAAAAATGCTAAGAGAAGAATTAGAAGAATTAAGTAAAAGGTGTTAATTTTCAGTGTCGTTATAACCTTTTAAAACTGACAAACAATTCTTTATAAGCAAATTTTTCGATCATTTGTTAACGAAATAAATTTTTTGTTTTGTTTTATGTAAAAAGAAATATTATTATACATCATATCAGAAAAGAAGAAAAAACAATTCTGTATCTTAAAAAGTACAGGTAAGTTATAGATCGATATTAGGCAATGCAAATTATGAAATATGATTTGCATTTATATTTTAACCATAGACAGCAAAATTCAAAACTAATTTTAAGTAATAATGAGGATTCTTCCCTATTAAGTATTTCTTTTTCTTTATTTGGCTGCAATGGATAAATGTCTTAGATGTACTTTAACATGAATATTCGTCAACGTATTTCAAAACAAAACAAATTCAATTTATTATTTTTATTTCTTTTTCCCCTTATCCTATTATTTCAATGGCCTTAGCGACTCGTGTTGAATTTTGATTGCGGCAAGAAGCACAGAGAAAAAGAATTAATGCAGTTAAAGAAATTACAAATAGTATGTATAAAAAGTATTAATATCCCCTTCATTTATGCAAATGACAAAATACCTTAAAAATAAGTAGCCCTCCTCTTCAACTTCCAAATTCTGCTATTTTCGTATCTCTTGCAAATTCTTGAATAACATTTTTGGTCATTATGTAAATCTTTCAATCTTCCAGCAAAAATATCGTAAAATCCCTGCAAAATATCTTTGAAAATAGGATCCCCTTCCAGAGACGCACACAGAAATTTTTCAAGTGGGGAGGGGGGGGCGGTCTACCCCCCCCCCCATTCTTGTATCATACCTCAATATTCCGCTAAACATATCCTTTTGATTTTATCAATTATCGGGAACAAAATATAAGCAGTAAAAAATAAATTATTGAATAAATAATTAGCATGTATTATTACCAGAAAGCACAAAAATTTATATACCGTAAAATCCGGTGTATAACGCGCATTTTGAGCACAAAAAATAAGATCGAAATTTACGGGTGCGCCTTATACGCTGGGTATAAAAATGATAGCTTCAAAAATAAATAAAAAAAAAAGGATGAGCATAAAAAAATATTAGACTTCTAAATAGATCGCAATACTGTTCATTTAAAAGAAATGACGCGTAACTAATGAACTTAAAAGGTTTTTCTAGAATTATCAGGGGAGTAGCTACCGCCGTATCAGTGATACGGGGCCTTCAAGCTACGGGGGCCCCAACATGTGTAACTACAGTCCTACTAACAGGGCTGTTACATATGAAAAAGGGCCCCGAAAAAATTTTGATACAGGGCCCACTCAGAACTAGCTACGCCACTGAGAAGTATACTAAATTTTTTTGAAATGTCTGGGATAATACTTCGAGTAAATGACTTCAAAACATATAAGCATTTCCACCAGTAGCGCACACAGGAATTTTTCAAGGGGGGAGGGGGAAGTCCGGGGTCGAAAGTTCACCATTCTTGTATCAGGCTCCTTTTGATTTTGTCGATTTTCGGGAACAAAACACAATAAAAACTAATTATTGAATAAATAATTAGCATTAATTAATAAAATTAATCATTTAAAACAAATATTTAATTAAATTTTACGTCCTATATACTTAGAATTATAGTCAATCGGAAAAAAAATCGGTCCGGACCCCTAGGACCCCCCCCTTGTGTGCGCCACTGATTTCTACATATACATTTCAGGCTCCTTCGTAAAAAAGGAGGTGTGCGTTATACGGCGAATACACCTAAAAATTAAAAATCTCAGCTTGAAAGCATGAGTGTGCGTTATATTATTTTAAGGTATTTTCTTATCTCATAACTCAAAAATAAAAACAGCAAAGGGCGTCCCTCTCGTTCCCTTGTGTGCTCCCTTCCATTATAAGCTTCGCGATCCTTTACCTGAAAATACAGCCTCTCTTTTCAGATTTTTCTGTGAAATTCTCGATTTTAAATCTTAATTTTGCTCAGATTATTTACTTCATACACTCTTTCTATTCTCCTCAGGTGTGCACATTTTTACAAGAAATTGTAGAAACGCGATTTCTTATCATAAATTTTCCTTTGCAATCGATTACAAAGTACATTTCTAAATTCCAACGTTTTCCTAGTTGTTGAGAAACAGGTTTATTATCGAGATTTTTTATGTATTTTGAAAAATGCAGAGTATGTTTTCTAATTTTAAACTGTTTTATACAAAGTATTATTATGAATTTAAATTCGATAATCTCAAAATATATATTCTATAAAAAGGACCAAGAAACATTTTTTTAAAGTTACATTGCGTTATTCGTAACCTGAAAAGGTAATCTTTTCGTAAGTATTTATGGATAAATGAATTACATAGTCAATTGGTTGATTAACTGCAACTATGTGGAGGCTAGTGGTGACGGAGTTAGTAATTTTGAACCAAAGTCAAGTGAGAAGGACGACACATGAACCGACATCGCATTCTTCAAACTTCCACACCAATGTAAGAATTTTTGAGGCTCGGCAGATTTAACATGCAACATCCCCTCTATACGATGTAAATTCATGATTAAAAGAAACATGGATTAAATATAGTCAGAAATACATAATATTTTCTGAAAAATGTGTGTGTGTTTTTTTTCCTTATGAATAAATGCTGAATGTTGTGGCAGAGATCATCTGTGAGAACCATTTTTTATGGCTGTAAACTATTATTGGTAAACCCTGTATTCCGGTTACGTATATTAATGTCCAATTTTTTGAAAAGTTTAATTAGACATTATGACAAAGAAATTTCTTTTCTTTTTCATACTGATGTACGAATTTCAATACTGAAATGTCTAGCATTGCTTAAGGAATCAAAACATGAACGAAACTATAATACTAAAATACTTTTTGTCATGCTAAGCACTGAAAGTTCCTTCTGCTCTTGCCATATCCACTACTTTCCAAACAATCAAACCAGATACATATTTGATTACTTCTCAGGAAAAAAAAGTATCTACTCCATCTCCTCTTGCGATGCTTAAAAATTAATCCCCAGAGCATCGAATGAGTTCAGGGAGAAAGACAGGTATTTCTAGGGTTATGCAACCCTTTTCACACCACATCCCCTGGAAATGCCGGCTATGTTAGTATGTTGTAACAATGCTGTCTGTAGCACATGTGTGTATTCATCGATCAACAGTTCGAACTGGTCCGAGGGAGCTGGGCGCGTCTAGATGTTTGGAGAGAAGCAGTCGAGGAATGTCGCTCGCAAGTGGAGGGGGGCCCTTTTCTCCCCCCTCTGTGCCCCTGCAACATGTAATTATTTCCCTCTATTTCTGCTGTTCGATCAGTGGCCTTTTTTCATTTATTTATTGAACGCGGACTTCGCAACTATTCTTACATTCCAGACGAGAGTAATTAATCAATAATTTGTGAGGTCCATCGCGCAGAAAATCCGGAATGCGGTAATAGAACGGAATTCGGATTTGTGCATTCAGGTGTTGGAGAGTGACGAGTCTGTAATCGAATTCTCTTCTTCCTTTCCCTGCTGAGTATATTAATTACCGAGTCGGTTTGATATTAATTCATTTTTCTGCAGAAATGGGATTATTCATTGTTTAGGATGGGTTTTTTTTCCTTCCCTCCCTGGTGAGAAGAGGGAGCATGGAGCATGAATGATTTCATAGAAGTTCACAGATTTTTATACAGAGTGACTAAAATTCCTTTTGTTATATAATAAAAATAAATGCCCAAAATGAGTGTTTAAATCTACTATCTGCTTCTCTTCTTCCTTTTATCGTTCGTGCTGAGGATGACAAATGTAAATTGTCAGCACGCATTTTTTTTCCCTCTTCCGAAAAATGAAGCTGTATGGTCAGGGTCGCGAGGTCGTGGCCGGTGATGTTTCAGTCGTGCCAGATGCTCGAATTTTGATTCCACTAAAGACCTATCGTGAAGCAGGTATAATGCACGTTCAATCTGTTGGGGCTTCAAGTTCTCAAATTGGCGAGATATCAGAGTTAGTGATTCGAAATGATGAGGTCCGTCGCCAAGATCGCCGTTAATAAACAATTAATCATACAGGAAAAACGATTATTATTATTTTTTTACTGACGGACAATATATCTATGTACAAAACACAAAACTCGGCTTTTGCTTCCCTGCGTTTGAACAGCATAAATATAAAGGTGTAAATATTTGTTTTTATTTCATATTTAAGCGCTTTAACCCAATGACTCTCACAGAGGCACCATTTTCTTAAAATTTAGGGTGGGTTTCTAGAGGAAAACCTTAGTCCATAAAAACAGATAAAATCGAAATTATTTGGGGATCCTGCCTTTACTCATTTGAATAGTCTTAATAACGAAAATCTACAGAGCGCGTTTGCCATCAGTACTATGTGGAGACACATTTGCTTTTGGAAAATTGAAGCTGATAGTCTTATATCATGAGATCATCTAAACCCAGGATATAATTTTTACTAGTTTTATAAAAAGGTTAAAACAAAACAAAAATTTTAAAAAAACATTGCTATACTACACACTAAAAAAAAAAAATATTTATCTCATTTACTAATATTTTTTCGAACTTTTTATTTATTGAATAAACATGATCAATGAAAATGAGTGTGTGAGTATGGAAAGAAAAATTTTAATATATTACTGGATCCGTTAAACTTGAAACTGCAAATCCCATGTTAAATTCTCCAATCGAATCATGAAGTAATAATTGGCAGCCAGTGCTTTTCTGCTCCTGAGTGAGGAGACATCTCGATGTAAGGAGCGAGGAAAGACAATCGAGCGCAGTGCGGGACGGAATCCGGTGTGTCTTGGGCGAGGAATGCTCAACCGGAACAGGCACCGAACCGAGACGATCATCTGGATGCGAAGATCACACGAGTGCGTTATCTGCTGCAGCATCCAATTCAATTTTCTTCGGGCAGCTGTCGCGGGGAAGGAAGGGAGGTAGGTGCGTGCACCCTGCATCCTCCTTGTGTAACGGAATGGTAGGGTACATTTCACGTATGGACGCTGGGTTAGGGGTGAATTCTGTTTAACAGTTATTACCGCCAGTATATTTATGATGCTTTAAACATTGAAGTAGCTCTTGGGGAAATCCTTAGAAATCCGTGAAGTACATTTCTAAATTATGGAGCACATATTAATGACATTGACGTAGAAACACTTATGAATAAGTCATTCTCAAAAAAAAGTTATTTTAAACTTGAGTCGCATGTGTCATTTTATAGCTTTTTATTCAGTTATAAAATACAACATAAATACACACAAACACACACACATATCTAAATTGTTTAAGAAATGCGACTTAAGACATCTCGAAGGGATCCATAACCTATTCATTTTCTTTCTTTCTTTCAATTCCTACTATTTGTGGTCACACTCTCTATATATTTATTTATTTATCTTGGTGGAATTTTCAATCGTTAATAAAATACATTTTAAAGCACTCCATTGAGCTGAAATTTTATATACGTGATTATTTTGGATGGCAATACAATAATTTAATTATAATTAATAAAAATTAATTGATTAAAACTAATTATTTAAAGAATAAGAGATACACAGCCACGTTGACATCATTTTTGGCGACTTGTGTCAAAATTTGAAAAGTTTTTTTTTTCTCACGTTTTAAAGCATTCAGCTGAACTGAAATTTTATATACACGATTGTTCTGGATGAAAATACGATACTTTAATGATAATTAATAAAAATGAACTACCACTTATAATGTTGTGATTCTGTCCTATGTTTTTACATGTTTATATTAATTGTAACTATTTAATAAAAAGTAGCTAAAATAAAAATTTTCTTTGTTGGTCTAAGCAGGAATTGACTTAATTTTTTTTTTTTTTGCATGACTTGTTTCCAAGTATTATTTAGTCTTTAAGTAGCAGGGTAATAACAGCAATTCCTTGGAGTTGCTTACCATAAAATCCGGCGCATAACGCGCACCTATACTTTCAAGTTGCATTTTGTGATTTTTAGGTATATTCGCCTTATAACTCGCACCTCTTCTTTTCACGAAGAAACCTGAAAAGTTCATGGACAATACTCTTATGTTTTGACTCATTTATTCGAGATATTTTCCCATGTTTTTGAAAAAAACAGCATACTTCTAGAACTACAACCCTTTAAGTTCAAAAGAGAGTTATATCATTTCTTTTAAATAAACAGTATTTCGATATATGATGGTGTCTAAATTTTTTTATGCTCTCATCTTTTTATATTCTTAAAACTCTCATTTTTATATCCAGCACATAACGCTCACCCACAAATTTCGATTTTATTTTTTGGGATTAAAAGTGCGCTTTATACGCCGGATTATACGTTAATTAGTTTTATTTTAACATGACTTTAGAACTACACGAGAGATGTTGCAATTAAATTTCATAATTTAAAATCACACACATATAATAGTCATTAAGATTAACTTAGAGTGAAAATTAGGTCCAATTTTAGGCTACTTTTATAGATTGCCGTTAAAATGTAATTTAATCAAGTGTTATCCAACCTATGGGACACCTTCTCTAGGGGGCATGAAATTTTTGGAATAAGGTACCTTGGAATCAAATCGGTGTTGAAAAAATGCATCTGTGAAGCAGTTGTAATTTCACTTCTTATTTTAGCAAAACAAATCTTTAGATATTTTGTTGCCATTTGAAAACTATTGTCATTTAGACATTTTTTGCCATTCATTAGGCGAGCCTAGTTTTTCTGCAATGGCTGTTTTAAAGAGAAAGTACCTATTTCGCTTGGAGATAAAAAAAAAAAAAAACTGAAAATAGTAATGTCTTTAATGTTGCTACAGTTGGAAAAACTTCGTGCGAAGAAAAGTATTATTCTTTTCTTGTATTTATACTAGATTTGAAAAATGTGTGAAATTGTTAAGAATATTATTATTCAATAAATAAGTAATTTTGGAGGTAAAGTTACAAAATACAGTCACAAAATATGATATACTGTTGTATATTTCATTAAATTCATTTTTATATAAAAATATTTATGATATTAAATTGTTACATAAAATTGAAAGCAGAAAAGATCAACATTTTTTTTTATGAAAAAGTCGGACTGGAAGCACAGAATATTTGGAAACTTTTAAATTAAACAGTCAATAAGTTAAAAAAATATTTTATTTTAATATAAACTTTATTTTACTAAAATAATATCTATTTTAAAAAAATACATGTGTATAGGGCAGTGACGCACACAAGAGGGGAGGGGTCCTGGGTCCGAAAATCTCCATAGCCTCTGATTTTTTTTGATTGATTGTAATCTTATGTTTTTAGTATGTAAAATTTAATTAAGTGTTTGTTATTGTATTTAGTATGTAAAATTTAACTAAGTGTTTGTTATTAATAATTAGTTTTATTAATTAATGCTAATTATTTATTCAATAATTAATTTTTCATTGTTTTTTGTTCCCGAAAATCTACAAAATCAAGAGAATACGTTAGGCGGTGCATTGGGGCATGATACGAAAATGGTGGACTTTTCGACTTTGAACCCCCCCCCCCCCCCTTGAAAAATTCCTGTGTGCACCACTGATATAGGGCATGTATCTTAAAGCTTTAAATATTACTAAGAAATAACCAATATATATCTGTTTAAATTATATATATATGTACTGCATATTAATTGAACCTCATGCGCATAATGTTGTAAATTACATCTACTAATGTTGATTTGTTTGTCCTCACAAAGCCGTAGACATGCAGTATGAAGAGCTTAAAAGCTCCCTGATTAAGTTAGTATATCTGAAAGTTATAGTGCCCGACAAATATAAGAGAAATTATGGCTGTTTATGGAAACGATAACCATCAAATCACACTCTTGTGATATGGAAACAAATTTTCGAACCACTCACATATCCTTCACAGACTAGCCAAGATTTGAAAAATCATCAATCCCGAACGATGCTTCCACAGTGAAGAAAGTGGAGTACTTTATTCTATTAGACCAGAGAGAGCACCTATACAAATGATCATGAATGAGCACGATCTCAGTCAGTGAGTGAAAACTTATTCTCAAGGAGCAGCACAAGTCAAAAATGTCAGCAAGTGGGACTCTATACTTATTGATTCCTTTTCAGAAAAAAACAGGGCACAGCCTGTCAAGGAGGTTTTGAATCTCTTGGAGCAAGACGCAGATGATTTATTTTGGTCTCCTGGTAACTTTGGATATATATTTGTACTGTCAGCATGATTCAGTGAATAGAGAGATGAGCAAGAAGTGGAATCACACAGCGATTCACTTTTCCCAACAAGGTTAAGATTCAGAAGTCTGCAGGAAAGGTCATGCTGTCTATACTTTCTGAGGACTGTCGTAGGTTATCTCGACAGATTATTTGGAAAACGGTCGGACCATCACTAGTGCCTATTACTCTTAGTGATTCTCTTATGAACAAACGGGCACGGAATGTGACCATTAAATGTGTTTGTCATCATGCTGACAACTTACCTACTCACTAATTTCGAGGTAAGTTCGAGGAATAAAAATGATGTGGTTTTGAAATTTTACCACATTCAGTCTATTCTCTTGATTTTACCCCAAGTCCATAGCTCAAAGAACCATTGTGGGGGACGGGGGTAGAGATGTTTCTATTCTAAAAACGTCCTTCAAGAGGAAAACATAGATTTTCAACGTCGTCTACTGAATTCTACGATGGTGGCCATAAAAATATTAAGAGAAGTTGATAAACATGTGTTACTCTATATAGCTACTGTGTAGAGAAGTCTTAAGACAGAATAACATACAAAAATAAAGTTTATATTTGGATTATTTTTTGTAATAACTAAAGCTTTTTTATAATATCCCCTCGCATGTTATGTGTGTTCGTGAGTATAGGTGTGTATACGCATTTGAGAAACGTTACAGAAAACGTTTCACTTTAGTAAACTAATCTCAGCTTAAACGCTTGCCATGTTTTAAGCTCACGATACATCCAAAACATATCCATTTAACCAGACAACAGGACAAGATAAATTCTCTTTCTCCGTCCTCATGACAACCATTATTTTTTCTGCAAAACTTATGGTTAACAGAAACCTTAGCCTCCCTAACTCATCTATTTGGAAATGAAATATGATTCGGTAGCAGATTTCGGACGCGCGCTTTGGGGAGAGAGAGAAAAAAGCAAAAGAAAAAGAGGACAATTCGAGCAAAAGTTCTCAGTTTCTTTCTTCCTTCTCTCTTCTTACCCCCTATATTTCTTCATCGTTTCTTTTTTCCTTCATCATCTCTCCCCCCCACCGGGTGCCACGCGGTGGACGCGTGCGCACACAGATTAGCAACCTTCCCTCCCCCCTCTTCTCTTGGCAGATGGCACGCGAAGTTTTACAGAAGCTCTTTACCTGCATTTTTTTTCTCTCTCTTTTCTTTTTTGCTTCTTCCACTATTCCTTAAAAATCTACCGAAAAAGGAGGGATTTTCTCTCTTCTCTATCTGCAACCTCCCCTCCCTCCTTGTGTATATGTGGTAGACACTCTCTTTAGACAGATGGAAAAATCGGAAGCACGTGGCACGCGTCTAGGGGGTTTACAAGAAAGGGGGAAGAGGGACGAAACTCGAGAGGAGAGAATGATTTTTGCGTGAAGAAAATGGTAAGGTCACGATGTAGTGGTAACAAGAAATCATACGGAATCGTTCGGCAATGATTTCGGATGGAATTGCAATTGTGAAGATCGTTACTTGAGGAACAAATACATACATATATGTGTGTATGTGAACTGTGATTTTCACAATTAGGAAAATTTTCACCTATCTTCACCAAAAATAATCAACAAGTTTTAAAGAAATTTGGTTACATAGGTTGATATAATACAAAAAAGAAAGAACAAAAATGTCACACAAGGTTAACGATACTCGCGCATTATCGTGAATATAGTAACCATCGAAGAAAAATCTAAAAGAGATATTACTTTAATGATAGATGCCCACCCACGAGCATCCTAATTATCCTATCTAGGATTAAAGTATGGAAATTTAACCAATTCCTTTGGTAAATATCTTCATCTTTCAGGTATTCATCAACCAGATGAGCTCTACGTGTCAAAGAATTGTCATCCATGAAAAGGAAATAAGGGCTGACCCCTTGAAAAGTTTAATATATGACCCCAAGATGATATTCCTTCCCTGTACATCATTCAAGTCATAAAGCCTATGCCAAGCATAGGAAGTCTGTATGCTGATGTAGCTTACTGCTTGCCCCAGACCAGCGAATCTCCGCTACTAAACTAGTCTTTTTCTCAGATGTTAGAGGTTACGCAACGAGTCCTTAATTTCCTCCAGATGAAAGAATGAATCATTCGGCTGAATCTGGACGCATCAAAAAAATAATATCCAACTTGACTACTTTCTTGAAAAAGGGGACAAGAATCAATTCATTTATTTCGCACCAATCACAGAGCCTTTGTCAAAAACTTGGAGGTCTGTATCCTACAACATCAAACCTCTGTTTCCATATCGGCCTTTTTCAAGGATATCTTTTCCAAATGAAAGTATATCGTTGATCAGGGGATTATTTTGAATCTGGACTCTCATCCATGAATAGAATGGTCTCCCACTGCTCTAAAATCGTTATTTTCTACACTTTGCTACACAAGTTCTTCTGTGTACGGAAGTGAGCGGAATATAATCAGCATGTCTCTTTCATGGATCTCGTTGGAAGCATCCAGTGACTGCATGAAGTCCACGAGATAGCTGAGAGATGCAATTGTACGCTTCACTTTTGTTAATATTCATAATAATATTTATTGGTCGTCGTGGTTTTTAGACTACTTTGTTGAGGTTTTCTCTCTCTTTATGTTACACATAATGTTGGACATCATATTAAAGTCTCTTGTAATCTACACTTAAGGCAGCCTTATTTCAAGTTTCCTGATGATTTCCAGCCTCCTTCCAATATCCAAATATTGGTGGTTACTCCTTTTTAATGTTTTCTCCGAATGGTACAAAAAAAGGAAAAAATAAATAAATAAAATAATAAATAAAGAAAAAAATAAATTTCCACGAAATGCTGCTGAGTTGCGAGAACATACGAAGAGCGGGAATTAGAAAATTATGCATTTAGAAGAGAAGCTTTCAAAGCATTTTTCTCTAAAAGCACAATGCACACGCATACGAATAATTACGTAATCAACAATAAAATTTTGCATTCTTTACGAGTGTTAGTTTTACTTTTCTTTCTGTACTTATTGAAAAATTAAACAAGAAAATTCTCTTAATTTTGAGCACCAGTTCAGAGAAATACTTCTGTTTTTTTTTTTTTTTTTAACTAACAAGGAGAGGGCACAACTAAGGAAATTCATTTGAGGTCGAGACTTGGTGTAATAGTAGTACTCCTTTAGGGTGTTCACCCCTCAATGTAATTCCGTCGAATGGCCAGCCAATTCAGAGAAAAAAGCCTTCGAAATTCATGCTTAGCTTTTATACAATTAAGTTTCAATTTCCTCCAACGATTTCGTAGCTTGGTTGATGTATCGTCTGCATACTATGCGTGAGCTCTAGGTTCGATTCATCGATCAATTCTTTTTTTTTCTTTTTTTTCCTTTCATTTTATTATTTTTAAAATTGAATAAACTTATTTATGAAAGGTTTATTAAATATTAAATGATATTTTATGTAATTATTTTGTATTTTATAAAGTAAAAACAATTAAATAAATTTATTATTTAAATTATTTACTTATTATTTAAACTTATTATTAACAAAAATATTTAAAATAATTATTAATTAAAATTATTAATAATTAATTTTTAATAATTATTGATTAAAATTATTTAAAATAATTATTAATTAAAATAATTTAATAATTAAAATTAATTAATAAGAATTATTATTAAAATTATTAATTTATTATTAAAATGATTATAAATTTATTATTGAAATGATTATTAATTTATTATTAAAATTGTTATTAAATTTATTATTTATTATTGAAATTATTATTATTTTTTAAAAATTATTTA
>BMAV01027578.1:1006501-1060973 GCA_019973955.1 Trichonephila inaurata madagascariensis | reverse complement strand
CGCGAAAATAGACTGAACATACACGCTCAGATTTGTTTGTAATCGATTAATCGCTAAAAAATAGTAATTGTTTTGCTTAGGTTCGACAATGATGTAAGATTATATCAAAATAAAGTATTAAAATCTGCATGAAGTACAAAATACTAGTTTGTGCACGAAGCAGAAAATGCTCAGAAATAATAAAATTGATACATTTTGCTCGTGACTGACTAAAAATTAGATCTTAAAGACCTGGAGAAAAACACACCAAACTTAAAATTCAAATTTGACACATGTTACAAATTGTTCGATCTAATGACTCTGGTTTTGGAAATGGAAAAGAGTAAGAATGAAGATGATGATATAAAAAAAAGCTTATTAGAGAAATAATCTTGTACAAAAAAAGTCATTTCCAATCGAGAGTTTGATCACGAATATTTTGATCCATAGTCGCTACATTTAGAAAGAAAATCGTCATTGTAATAGATGCAGTACTATATATAATGAAAAATTTATTTTATTCTAAAAACACATCATTCAAAAGGCGATTTAAAATTTTTATCCAAACGAATATCTCCATTCGAAATCTTAGACTTTTGCTTTTTCAATTTTCATTAAATGTGATGTATGTATGTCTTACTTAAATTTTAGTTACAAAATACTTTTGAAACGTTATAAAAAGGTAAAATAGTTTAACTAATGAAATAATTTTTCCTTAAAATATAATTACTTACTATAAAAACAGAAATCTTAAAAAAAGGAAGTCGAAAATTCGGATGGATGAAATAGTAAAACATCCCTATCATAACTATGTTATGGCACATAAGAGAATAAAAATGAAGTATAACATAGGTACAAAAATGAACCCCTTTTTAAAAAATTAGACAGCATAATTTTTATAAAAAATAAATCTGACTTCGCCTAACGCCACAGAGCACATTTTTAGATAGAAAATTTTCCATATATTAAATACATTCATGTAGCTATAACATATATTACATTTTCTTTTATTATTCTATGTTCTTAATATTTTAAAGTATCTTATAAATACTCCACTTTTCACATAAAAAAAGCAAAATATTGTATCAGGTTTACATTACAATATGAAAGACTAAATCACGGAATACATTTCTAACAGTCTCATACAAATAAAGATTTAAAATTGTGATAAAATATGCTACTTTCTATGGAAGAACAATGTCATCTCGCTATTTTTCAATCTGCAAAAATGTGCAGAATTTGTATAATATTTTTTAGTATTATGCAAAGAGAACTTTAAAGGAATAATGTTGAGTACGTATAAGGATACATAATGCCATATTATGAAGTAAAAGTGCAGAGTAATATTAAGTTACCTTTGAATGTGGAGCACAGAAAGGCGGAGACACAACGGGAGCAAAGAGAATAATTTACAACAGAAAGAGAAAGCGCGAGGAGAGACCGTATGTGACATCTCTACCACTCAATGTCACGAGAGATAGTGAAGTGCTTCGCAAAAAAAGAAACCTTCGCTTAAAAAATATATGGGCATGTATAAACAAACGTTTTCTTTCTTCCTTCAAAATTTTACCATCTGCATCTTTTTTCTCTAAATGGTGTGATTTGCTTTTTCTAATAGAGTAGATACTCTTCTTAAATTGAAGAGAGATAACTCCTATATCTTCGATAACTTTAAGGTATCCAACTACGTTCGGAACCGTGATTTTAAAAAAGCGCATAAATTGATAATTTCCATGATATTTGGTGTCACTTACATTAGAATACACGTATAAAATTGTTTTAAGGACATTATGAACAAAAAATAAATACAATATTTTGGCAAAAAACTAACTTAGAATAACCTTTTTTCAAAACGTTCTCCTTTTATAAAAAAAATACTTCTATAATAATAATAATATTTTATATGTATACTTATATAAAATAAAGACTTCTCCAGAGAGTTTGAACTAGGACTTTTGAAAAATTCATATTATTTTCAGAATTACTACCAATTGAAATAATTATCGGCGT
The DNA here is from genome assembly GCA_019973955.1 of Trichonephila inaurata madagascariensis. Lineage (NCBI taxonomy): Eukaryota > Metazoa > Arthropoda > Arachnida > Araneae > Nephilidae > Trichonephila > Trichonephila inaurata. The sequence continues at coordinate 1,058,984 of BMAV01027578.1, read as the reverse complement.
TTTTTTTTTAAATTCCTACCCTCTGGTGTAGTAAAATATAGATAAAGCCACTTCTAAGTTATATATTTCAAAAATTCTAGTTCAGCCTGTATACCGAGGTCTGAGCTATATACAGGCAAAATATTATTATAATAGAAGTATTTTTCATAAAAGGAGAATGTTTTGAAAATGGGTCATTCAATGTTCATTTTTTATCAAAATATTGTACTTAAATAATTTTTTATTGTTCTAATAATCTTAAAACAATTTTATATACGCTTTCTAATCTAAGTGACACTAAATATCATAAATATTATCCATTTATACGCTTTTGCAAAATCACGGTTCTGAACGTAGTCGGATACTTTAAATTTAATTGATTGGATCTCTATTTTTTTAAAAGCGGAATTTCCTCTTATGTGAAAGTACCGAAATTGTGCATTTCATCCTTCAACCTCTTTTTTTTCGAAAACTTGTGCAATTTAACAATTATTTTTAATATAGTAATTTTACTTGAATTAATTTATATGAATGATAAGCTAATAAAAAATTCAAATCTGAATTTTTTCCACTTCATGTCATATTTCGACTCTGAACAGTTATGATAATAATACCAGATAATTGATAAAGTCATTTAATTTTTGAAAAAAAATTGTAGCTACGTATTTATTGAATTACTCGTTCATTAGTTTTGAAATATTTTCGCATGATAAATAATGGTTTCGTATTGATTCCTTTAATCACATGTTTCCATCTTATCTTTAAGTTACATAGAAAATTGTCATGCCAATTTTTTTTCAGAGGTTGAATACTATTATTTATGGCCAATAATTTTTTTATGCGGCATTTGCTCCAATTTTTGGAATATATATATATATATGCATACATGTACACAAGATGATTCTGAAATCATGGTACAAATTTTTAATATGGTACAATTCACTAAAACAAAAATAAAAACAAATACATAAGAATGTATGGGAAAAGTTAGACGCAAAAGTACGGTAGATGACTGAGAAATTCAAAAAACAAAGAGCGCTAGCATCGACTATAACTTAAGTTTATTCTGAAATAATACTCGTTACACAGAGTGAGAACAATTTTAGCTTAGGAGGTTTTCGGAGCAATGAGAATGACGATACACGGAGCAACACGTATAAGAATAGAATCAATGAGAATACTAATGAGACTCTGAGGGATGATTCTCCATTCCTTATCACCCATTTACTGCAGTTCGTCTTCTGATTCGGACAGTGACAGATTACTCAAGTGGCTTCCAGCCACGTCCCAGACATTTTCGATTGGGGAGAGATCTGGAGAGAATGATGGCCAGGGAAACTACTGAACATATTGCAGAGCACGTTGACTGATGCGTGCAGTGCGTGGTTGGTGTATATTATTAGTATTCTACTGATGATGGGCATTGGGTACCCTGACGAAAGAGTTCACCAGTGGCAGCACATCACATCCACACATTGGTGAACCATCAAGTGTGCCCTGAATACGAATTAGAGCTGACTTGTTATCGTACGCGAAGCCACCCTCAAACTTAATGTGGTCTGGTGATGCATTCCCCAGATACGGTTGGATTGAAACCGTCCCCACGTCGGATACACAATTGTATACGTGAATATCATTGAACAAACAAACATGTGAATCGTCTGAAAACACGATTATGAGCCATTACATCTCCCATGTCATTAATTGTGAGTGTAGACCACTAGAAACCAATAGATGGGTAATGGTTTTGGTCAATATGGGAATATCAAGGGTGTTCTGAGCATATTGAAAAATGGAGGAAGAAGTGGCTTACGAGCAGAGACATCTTAAGGTATGGGCAAACTGGTCCCGGTCCCAGGGGCTCGTGCTCGGTGGGTGCCTCGTTTCATTCTCGACTCTGTTTGAAAAAGATCATGATTCGGGTATTTTTGGTCTAATATTATTCCAGTACATATTCTCCGAAACACAGGGAATTTCCCACTGCAAATCAATTGGCAAAAATGGGGTAAGACTGTTTTATTATGTAATGACTGTTGTCCATACACACATGTCTAAGCCTAGGTTAAGTACTATAAACAATCATTCAACTCATTTAGTCGAAATGCGACCTCGGTCGAGTTGGTTTGTGGCTAGGTTTTTGAGATTGTGATTCGTGCACATTTATATGTTTCAAATTACCGATTGTATAAGTATTTGACAATGCATGTTATATACTGTCTACTTTTAAAGATCATAAGTAGGGCCTTCTTTTGCATAGGGGTCCAGGGTCTTATAAAAATCTTAAGATTCATCTGGGCCCAGAGCCTCAAAAAGTCTTAAGACGTTCCTGCTTACGACGCCTCCCCCGCTTGTCGACGGATACGCGCGCCAGTGTCACTCTGGCTGCACTTGCACCTCTCAAATTCGTCACATTATTTAGTTCCAACCATTTTTGCCACAGCTGGTGCACACGTCCAGGTTGGTGTCAGCTGATATTTTAAGTATGAACTAATCTGCCTTTCTCAGTTCAATCACCATGGCTCTCATATAATCTTTTATCTTCTGGAACTGTCTTGATTGTCGGTAACTTGGCTTTCTCTGCTATTGCATGCAGCCTCTGAGACAAAAAAAAAAAAAAAAAAAATTTCCAAAATGATTTCCCGGCTAGAAATAATGGCATGGATATTGCAAGTTTTTTTCCTTACGGCCTACTCAACGTGTGACGGAGATATGCGCATTTTGCATAATTTGCATGACTTTATACGATTCGCACTTTAGACATGATTTGTATTACTCGATGAAATGTGACTATCCCAAAATTCATATAATTTTCTAGCCACTCCTTTTTGTTGCATTTTCAGTGTCATAAAGCATATAAAAACGTGATACATTTGAAGAAAAATTTAATATTCACATGCAATATCGTCACAAAATTCTCCTTACAGTAAATGCTCAAAATCATCATCACCAAAATAATACATACTTGACAGCATCCATGGAATGATCGGCAAACAGTTTCAAAAGATCGTACTAAAAAAAAAACCTACGCAAGCGGTTTACTCTTTGCACGTGATAGTCTGCCAATGGCTCTTGCAGTGGGATACGTTTCAGATGAACTTCCTAACTCATGTACTATCTCTGTTGGGGATACGAAGATATTTTCAATGCACACAACACTTTTGTGTCGACATCAGCAAACCCATGAACTAACATCTATATACATTTCAAGAATACTTCTCTGTGAAAATTTAGGTAATCATATTTTTCACGAAGAGATTTTACAAGAATTGCGTGTCCTAAGCGATGTTCCGACTTTAGTTCATAATTAAATATCCTTTTAGAAAGATTGCACTCGAGTTCATTTCAATACAAATGTCAGAAATTATCTGGATTGTATTTTTAGCTTGTGAAAGATTTAGGAGGGTGGATTTCTGTCCGATGGTCTTATCGATCGGGTCAGACAAATATGGCCTCGATTAATTTTTAGAAGACACAAAGTTAATCGAGGCCGTATGTAAGACTCTATTGACTCTACGAATTCGTAGCTCGACTATCTACTGAAGTTGAATGCCTGCGAGAAATATTTGGCAATTTTGAAACTATTCTCTAATCGCTCCATTGATTTTTCCGAGCATGTATTATTGTTGATGATCATAGTGTTGGTCATTTTTGCAAGACATTTCTGTAAAACAGCACTTTTCAATGAGGTTATAAATAAATGATATTTATTCCTTTCATGACTTTTTGTGTATGTGTTTGTACCACCCACACATTTTTATAAATGAAATGCCTTCTTGAATGAGATGTACCAAACCCTCCTAAGTCGTCTCATACATTAGGTTGGGGAAAAAGAAATCCATTATTTTTGCATGGAAATCAAGACTTTAACATGCTTTCAATTGTCCTATTTGGGTCAAATATACACCATTTTGTTGTATAATTTGTTGCCATTTTAAAGGTGGCTTCATAATGCATCTCTCATAGAAGTCTTGGCTCTTATTGGCGAAAACATCTGGCAATCGATTTTCCCAATCTTTTCTTGATCCCAATTTCTTATCACTCAGGAAGTTTTACAATGCGAGAAAAAGGTGGTAATCACTTGGTTCTAGGTCCAGACTATCTGGTGGATGCATTAAAACTTCCCAACCAAGCTTCCAGAGATTACGGCGAGTCACTACAGAAGTATGTGTTCTGGCATTGTCCTGATGGAACACAGCAACTCTTCTGTTGGCCAATTCTGGCCATTTCTGGTCAATCGTTAGCTTCAAACGGTTCAGTTGTTGACAGTAGATATCTTAATTTAGTGTTTGGCCATACGGAAGCAACTCCTAATAAATGTGATTCCTCTCCAATCCCACCAAATACACAGTAGAACCTTCCTGGCCGTTAGTCCTGGTTTGGCCACCGTTAGAGCTGCTTCACCGCGCCGGTCAACTTCGATTATTTCTGTGATTTTATCGACATTTTCAATGTCGGGCCTGCCCGTGCGAGGTGCATCTTTAAAATCAAAAATACCTGAACGGAATCGACGAAACCAAAGTTGCACGTAATTAGCTTTTACAGTATCGGTACCATAAACACCATTCGCAATTTCAGCCCCCTGGTTTACATTTTCCCCTTTATCAAAGAAAACCTGTAAAAAAACCCAATTTTCTCTTTGCTGACTTCCATTTTTTCAACCCCCAGTAACTCACAACTGAATGGACCAAACAAAAAAAAAAGCAAAATAATTTTTTTAGTGTGAAATGTCATCTTGAGAAAGAGCATAAATTTGAAATTGTTTGATCGATGCTCACGAGATATTGATCCTATAGCCATCTATCGAAAAAAATAATAGATTTCTTTCCCGGCCCCCCCCCAACCTAATATATATAAAGAGAGAGAAAGGAAGCAATACAGATTCACAGTCTCTAGGAGAAATATTCTGTGTCCCTAAAATCATCAGAAGGTAAAAAATCATTCGGAACAATATCAAATGATCTTGAAATACAACCTATGCAACATTATACCGATCTTATTGTACTACTTTTTTATAGTGAAATAGAAGTAATGGTTGTAATAATTATCATATTTTGTACACAAAAAATAAATTATTATTTTTAAAAAAGCGTTAATTTATATTTTTCTTTCTGCATTAGGAGTTTATAAATTTGGGTACATTTAATTGGTGTTTTAACCTATTTCATTGCTAAAATCTTTAAATTTTTAAAATCTTGTCTACACGTATAAGAGCGGATAAAGAAAAATAAAGTTTCAAAATTATCTGTATTTGGAAAAAAATGGTATTCCATATGAAATAAAGTAAACTAAGAAAAAAAATAAATTGAGCTGTCAACATTAAATGTGCTACATAGAAAGATGAACCTAGCAAAAATATGTCAAATTGACTTTGCTAAAAAATGGGTAAATAAAACAAATACGCCACGTTAAACCATAAATCAGCGAAGACAATTTTTTAATGAATATGCGCTATAATGTTATATGACAGAGCGTTTAACGTTAGCGGGTGGAGAACGCAATAAAACTAGTACAAAACATTAACAAAATTTCTACAAGGTCACAATATGTTTTATTTAAAAACAGACAAGATGTCGGCGTCATATTATCAATCCAAATTAAGATATTGGCTCTATTAGTCACTAAACGTAATCTAAGGACTCGACGATTTTTATCTGTACATAAGCTGATCAAATGGGACATTTATTCATTCAATCCTTTTATACACCGTCGCTTGACATTTAAAGACGCCAAACCTCCTACTCTCAATTCATTAAATCGTCAGCTCATCTAATACAGTCTCAAGCCTAATATTAAAAGCAAACTTCTAATTTTAAACATGAAACATAGTGAAATATTTATCGAATTAGGTCAAGAAAAAATTAAATAGATCGAAGGACGCGTTTTTATTTGATTTATTAAAATGAAATATATTACGTAATGTTAAAATGGTATATATTTCATTATAGATTCTTAATAATTTTTTAAAAGTTTCTTTCAATACGCGTAATCTAAGGACTCCTTAGAATTACACTTATTTTTCAGACATTTTGTGAATAAATGAATGATTTTTCAAAAAAGTGTTCGTCGTTTGTAATTACCGTAACGATTATAGTTTTAGCCAATTTATGATGCATTAAATTCCCATGAATTTAAGTATTTCTCCTTTTCAAATATCACAAAATACAACTAGCTTTAAAAAACGTGACATTATATGTCACTAAAAGTCCTATAAGGTCTAGTGTTTTTAAAATTACCAGTCGCACACTTACTATTCTAAGAAAATACCATTTCTTTCCCACCTGTGTGGCGTAAAAAGGCATTTCTTTCGATTTGTATGAATTTTCATGATTGCAAGTGAGAGAAAAAAAAAGGACATCCAAGAGCTAGCGATGCGGAACATCACGTTCTTAAAAACAAGTTTTGGACATCGAGGCTCCCGATATCATCCCGTAATAAGGCTTCCACCCGGAGTCATCGATAAATGGAGGAGGATTCTAAATTGCGGCACGTTATCGGATTTTCTGAAGGGGATTACGGGTGGTCATTGTCTGGTTACTGACACCATTCTAGGGCGAGATTCCCCGTCTCCAGTAAAAGGATAAAACCGTCTACAGACATCCACTCCCCATATTTGGACGAATCTGATCTAAGCCCTTCTTTGTAAAAAGGAATGCCAAAAGCATGCTTTCTTTATGGAGCATTACGTCATCTTCAGTGTGCAGTGATTAGGACGTTGATTACGAAGACAAAAATAATGCCTTTCAGCTGAATTTTCCTCAAATACGTTTTTGACTCAGTGTCATACTAAAGCAGCGTAACAATCTAAAGCTAAAACTTGGCTCTGATTAAATTACTCCAAATCAGTTATATAGAGGGCTATTGATGACGCATCTTTTCAGCGCCAAAAATGATACAAGCTAATATCTCATTCTTCTTACTTCCGATTTGAAGCCCATTTAAAAACAATGCACAAGAGTTTCAATTTAAAAAAAATGCCTTAAGAATAAATCCCATAGCTATATCAACAAGAAGTTCGCAACATTGCTTTTTAGCTTACCTTGGTCTTTTCAAGAAAAATCTTTCGAAGTAAATTATTTTGAATTCTTACCCATTCATTTTCTTTTGGTCTATGTATAATTTTCTAATGTTCTCGAAGAAAAACTATGAGGCACGAGAAAAATGTAGGAATTCTCGAATGCCATCTCCAAAGCAGATTGTGGAAGACAAAGGTAAATTATTTCAATCAATTCTTAATCACCTTTGATGTTACGCTTTTGACGTCAGAATTATTGCGTTCTTATTCACCTAGGATTGATTCCTGTCATATGTGCATGTGATGAACCAATTTGCACGTTAAAATATTTTTCCAGAAAATTATTTCGTCTTTTCGCTCAATTTTTATAATGCATATATCCAGAGTTTTTGACTTCAGAAATTGTCATTTATTTTTGTATAATCAATTTAATATTTTTTCAAAATTGCTGTCGCCAATTAAAGCATTAAAAATCAGTCCGTGAGAGAAGTTGAAATTGTGTGATCATGGATTAAAATTCTGTATAAATAATAAAAAGATCTTAAATGTGTCCAATGTACGAAATGGCAGAATTTTCGACAAAATAGCGTCAACAGAATTTTCACCATCGTCTATAAATACTGATGCACGTGACCAAATGACCGCTTACACGCAGTTTTTTTTTTATTTTATTCATTTATTATTATTTTCTCAGCTTGATTTTGATTATTTTCTTGAGTTTGTATCCATCTTTTAGTGTTGCAGCATTATTTCACAATTAAATGAAATGTGAAGGTATTTATCTATTCACTATAAATACCTTGAAATCTCACAAAAAAAAATTCAAATAATAACTCAAAATTATAAATAACCAGATATTTTTGCAGCTTTTTGTTATAGAGACAATAATCAGGATTTATACATAACAAAGTCTATGATATATTAGCAAAAAGATCAATTATCATATATCGGAGCATAATATTTATATAAGAGCTATTAATAGTCACAGAATAGTATAATTATAAAACGACTCATTTTTCAAACTTAAACATAAGATTTAAGTTATTTTTTTTTATCATAAACGGCTAATTAGTTGTAAATCTGATAAAAAAATTTCGTAGCCTTCAATCTTCATTTTTCTTATTTTAATTATAAAATTCTATTATCTTGTTTTTTTAATATTTTCTTTTGATTTACTTTTTAATAACTTCTACAAAACTAAAAATATAAAAGCTTTTAAGCAAACCTTAGTTTTATTGATTTTTTAATGGTCTGTAATTTGATTTCAACTAATAATTTATTAAGTACATTTTATTTTTAGATTTTTATCTATCTCGAGAAGAATATTTTTAAAAAATGTATTTCATATGAAACTGAAAACAAAGCGAAAAATTCGTTTGTTAACAAAACTATATGGTTTTTAAGATTTCCCTAATTTAAATGTAAGAATGAAATTGCATTATCTTAGTTAATTATCTTTCATTAACTGATGAAACAACGCTTCGTATACCAGCCTACTCCTGCGACGGAGACGGAAATTTTTCTGCCATGTGTGTAAACGTTTTTGATTTCTTTCAGTAGCGGCGGTCAATTCTCCGCGACGGAAAAATCCGCCATAAGTGTAATCGGCCTTCAAGAAGCTTGGAACATAAAGTACAATTTAAGATATAATTTCATTTGGAAGTGGAACTAAATTACCCACCATCATCTGTGTATAATATCAGAGAAACATTGATTATAAAAACTAGCGAATGAAGTAAAATTTAAAAAAAAGATCAACCAGAAAATAGAGAATGTAAAAAAATACATTATATTAGATAAAGATATTGTCGTTTCGAGCGCTATCAGAATAAAACTTCTATATAAACAGTGGGAAATACTCGTTGAAAATTCTTATTTAGTGAACACCTCTTGGAGTTTTGCATGAAAATATCGCATCAAATACTTATATTTAGTATGAATATTTTCCTCATCACTTGTTTTAATCCTTGTTCTGGCTTTTTTTTTCCGCTTCTTGCTCAGGTTTTAGTCGAACAAATAAAAAAAAGTTACATTTTTATAAATTTTCTTTTTTCCTTTCCTTTTTTTTTTTTAAAAAAAAAATTAAATTAATGCGGTAAAAGCTTTATCATTTTGGTGTCGAATGGCAAATATAGATAAATCGAAGAAATGCGTTCCCCCTTGTTAAAAAAAATGCTTCTAGGGATGCAAGAGGAGGGAGAAAAAAAGATCCTAAATCTGTTAAATATGAAACATCATACGTAGGAAATTGTTTTACATATTTCGAATGTAAATAACATAATTGTACAAATATATATGAAATGTAGTTTTAAATTACGTCAACAGTTTTATCTTTCTTCTTGTTGTTCTGGTAAAGTAAAAAAAAAATTCAATATTAGGAAATTTAAGTTCTAAAACCAGATAAAGTAAATTCTCTAAAGACACTAGTTTTCTTTTTTATTATTATTAATAAATAATAAAAAGTGAGCATCACTTTTTAGAAACTGATTCAAGAGTGTGTATCCGATTTCTGCAACTTAATAGCTTTATGTTTCATTTTAGGTGTTGGAGGGGATATTTTAATATTTTTCGTTCGTTTCTTTTTACAATATAAACTGCATTCTCTGTTTTATAAAATCAGAAAGATGTTAAGAGAAAGGCACGTACATCATTTATAATAAGTGTAACCAGCATGCACTTCTCCAGGAAAAATTATCTGATTTCGCCTATTATGTTTTCCAATAAACGAAATCTGTAATCTGTATTGAGAGAAATAATAAAATGCTACTACAACCGATCGAATGTTCGCCTTGATAAGATAAAAAAAAAGACAGTTAAAACTTATAAGAAACGATGGGACGCGGAAGTGAACTGATTTACCGTTCTTTCCTCGCGCTTGAAGAAACATGTTGCAGCGTGCGGCGTATTGCACGTGGGAAAAGCGAAATTTCGTCACGCTGCTGCAGGGTTAGGAAGGTTTCTTCGTCCAAACATGTCCATTAACAGTGATGAAGGTGGAATATTGACACAGCCTGATTTCATGTGAAATCGGAAAGCGTAATTGTTTTTCATGTAAATACAAGCCTTTTCAAGTTGAAGGATAGGAGTCTGGTGATTGTTTTGATAGAGGTCGAAACTAAAACATTAGATAACAGGAAAATATAATTACTTAAAGAAATAAAAAATACTGTGCGTAGAATATATTTAATTGCCTCATATAATTAGAAACATTAATTTCTGACGGATTGTTGCTATCAATGCTTGTTTTTTTAATCCACTTTAATAAAGAAAAATTATTAATACCATTATATTTAGAACCATATCATTATGTTATATCATTTATTTGTCATTGTTACAATCACAACTTTTCTGATGAATTACTTCAACAGTTAAGTCTGTGCATTTAGTTTCTATTAAAATTAGTAAATTATTCCATTTTTCAATTTGTTAAGAGGTCAGGTTTGGGGCCCCAAGCCGGATGTAACAAAGGATTGCAAAATCATAAGATAATTCTTAGTATTCTGACGCTCCCCGCCCTGGGGATGCGGAGGTGGTCGTTTCGCCACTGTTGCTTGAATTTCGAATAAGTTTTCCACGAAACTTAAAAAGAAGACTGAAACACATAGGGGAAATTTGAAACCCTGTCAAAATATCTTATTCCAAATTGCATTTGATTTATTGGTTGCATGGGAAAATGTAAATACTCTATTCATTCATGAAATATTTCGCTTTCTGCAGGGGCATTTTGAATCTATTTAGAAAATATCCTTTTAACTCAGTGCTTCTCAAACTTTCAATATTTGCGACCCAATATTCAATCACAATTTTCATCACGCACCCCTCAATACAATAATGATGTATTGAATTAGATAATACGATACTTGGACGCTAAAGCTACAATGCGACTTTAACCTCTTCGCCACTGGCGTATATAAATGTCTCGCTCAACCAGTGCGTAAATTGCCCCGGGCGTATATATACGTCTTTCCGAAATATGTTCACTACTATCCATAAAGTTATTCCGAAGACTTTAGAATGCAATAAAATGACCTTAACATTATTTGAGAAGGATTTACTTATGTCACAGAGGATTTTCTTATTTTCCCTTTCTCCCCCTCCCCCCAAATACACCACGCAAGCGTGCATACGTGCAGAACGGTGGCATTGGGGAGTGAATCGCGTAACTTTTAATCTGCAGATAAGGGATTAATTATTAGCCGTACAAAAAAAATGATCCAGATAAGTGTTAATTTTTGCATATAATTTTATATATGACCAACCGGTGCGATCTCTGGTAATTATTAAACTTGTTCTTAACTTAGTATTGTTAAGATAGTTATAAAGTTCATTATGCAGTCCTGATACATTTATAAGTGTATTATATCAGTGTAAATGTATTTTTTTCACTATGACCGAATGTATTTTGTTTGTTTTACTTTCAAAAAATTAATAATTTTTTGAAATAATCTTTTGTTTTCGATTTTTCAATATGCTCGCGCCCCCTTTCTAGGATTATCACGCCCCCTAGAGGGCGCGCCCCACAGTTCGAGAAGCGCTGTTTTAACTAATTAAAAAGGAGAGGGGAATTTTTTTTTTCAGTTTCTACATTCTTTCATATTATAGGTTACAAACAAGATTTTACTTTTTCTAAATAATGAATCCAGCATAATATTTTATTATAATTTCACTTCCTTAAAAATAAATCTATGTTTTAAAACATTAGAAATCATTAGAAAAGGAGATTTTAACAAGATATAACTGATTGAAAATATCTATTTGTCGGATTTTCAAATGGAATATGAAATCGAAGGTTGATTAATAATGTCAGTGTTTCATAATCCCGACTGAGAGAACATTCTTAGTTTTTTTAAATGTCTTTTCTGTTTTAAAGTCTTACTTTTTTGCTACTTCAGAGCATTTAAGATCATGTTACTATGTTACTAGTCAGTAATAAAAATATAAAATGTGAGATGATTTAAATCAAATTAGATTTTTTTTTTTTTTAAAAATTATTTTGGTTAATTTTTTTTATTTATACTTATTTGTATATTTCTGCTTATTTTAAATAAATATGATGGGCTTTTTTTTCTCACTCTTTTTTCAGTAAAAGGGAAAAATAACAGTAAAAAAATAATGCTAAATTGGATAACTTGTAAATAAGAAAAACTTGATTTTGTAAGGATTCTTTAAAAATAATCAAAAACAAAGCAAGTATAATTGAGCTAAATTTCGCATGGTATCAATGAAATATTGGAGTAATCGTAAATGTGCTAAATTTTCTAATACAAAAAAAAAAAAAAAAAAAAAATTACAACTGAGATATTAGAGTTAAGTTTTTACGTCGAAGCTTCTCTTTTCCAATATTGAATTCTTAAAATTGACATTTTGTTAATTGTTTACTGTTTTTAGAACATAATCCCGAAGACTAGAACCACTTGTCTCTTTTAAAAAGGTGATATAATTTCTGCTTAAAAACGTGGAAAATCAGAGGTTTCTCATTTCCTACCCAACTAGACAAGTTTTCCACATAAATTAATTTTATTATTCAAGATTGATTTCAGAAAAATTTGAAGATCTTTGAGGAAACACAGATTCACACACAAATGCGTTGTCAATTCACTGTTTTTATTTTCCCAGCTAAGGAAGATATTTGATTACTGAGTGGTTTTTCATGTTCGACAGCAAATATTTTTTCCCCTCAGGTTCATTCTTTGTGTGTGTGTGTGGATTGCCTCTTTTAACTAAACAATTATTCGAATGTGTTCAATAATTAAGAGTAAATTCTTTTATTTTAAATCGAATATTCTGTGTTATTGCATTGATATTTATTTTTTGAATAGTTAATTTATTTTAGTTTTGGATTTATAAAATACAATCATTATAAAGACTAATGAAAGTATTGGTTAAACATTAAGTTCAATTAGTACATAAATTCAGTTTATATACTGTGTTCAGTTTTTAGAATAACGTGGACATGATTCGTATTACTGAAGACAGCGCTTGGTTTAACCTATAGGCATCATCATTGTCAAGGATCCGAATAAAAAGGAAAATTTAAAATAAAGTAGAATTTTTTTTTTTAAAAAAGTATTATAAAGGTATAACAACTTTTATTAAACGATACTCAAAGCGAGTAAGACATATAATTACGTAGCACTATAAAGTAGCGGGAAGGATGTTGGCGATGGACATCGTTATTTTGAACCACGGTCAAATGACGAGGACGACTCCTGAGCTGGCACTACCTCCCCTACCTTTCACACCACACCAAAGGGAGGTCGTTTGAGACTGGACACAAATTTAACGTGCATCGGCCTCCTCTACACAGCAGGTCTTCAGCGGCACCAGGCTCGAACTCCTGACACGCCACCGTTACCTTGACCACTAGGTTACCGCGGCCACACTATACGCAAAGCAAAAATGTTTTTACACAATGTAATCATTGCAAGGAAATGCAACCGATGATTTTATTAGATCGCACACACTGGTAGTTAAAATATGCATCACAGGAAAAAAATTCTTTTCCAGTAATTATAGTTTTGATTTCAATAAAGCTTTTAACTCCTTTTTGGTGACTTAACCAAATAAGCGAATGGTGATTGTTTTGAAAAGGTAAATGTAAATCAACAATCTTAATTGATTGCACTTAATTGATCAAATCAAGTTCTCGATTTCGAACTCAAATCCCCTCCTCGATACCTTTTTTCTTTGATTCCAGGGACGTAGCTACCGCCATATCAATGATACGAGACGCCCCAAGCTACAGGGGCCCCAACATGTGTAAGACGAAAATCATTAAATGTTAAGGGGCTTCCAAAAAGAGCCCCAATTAATTTCGATAGCGGGTCCACACAAGAATAGTCCCCCCCCCCCCCCCGCCCCCCAACGGTTGATACCAACACATTTACCCAATATACCATCCATATGTAAATAAAAGTTCAAATAAATGCCTTAAATATGCCAGAAATTTTCCTTTTCTTATTATTTTCCTTTTTTTTTCTGTTTTTCAATTCTTAAAGCTTATACCTATAATTAAAACAATATGAATCGCACTAGACTTTCATTGACGGGAAATCTTTTTTGAGGGAACTATCTTTCACGACTAGGAAAGCACAAAGGTTTAGTTTAAAAATTCATAATTTTATATATAACTGTGAATTTTTGAACTTATTTTCTACTACATTGTCAACAAAAGCACGTGAACATATATCGAAAGAAAAGCAATTTCTATTTTGAGTTTTAAAATAAAAGCAGTCTTTTTGGTATATCAAAAAGAACTTTAGGAAATTATAAAAGTAATGCTAATATATTTTAATCACAAAATACAACTGCTTTCGAAAGTAAGTTTTTCTAACAATACTTGTGTCAAGAAAAGTGAAATGGTTATTTTTCCTGATTAGAAAGAATTATATAGTTCAAAGTTTTCAGAACAAAAATGAAACTTTGGATCTGCCTCAATGGGCTTAATTCATGTTACATCTTGGTCACATGATAACCGCAATCACGTATTTCCAACCAAAGAGTTCATAAATTCGTGTGACGTCATAGTCATATGATAGATGCAATCACGTGTCTCGAGCAAATCAGTGCAATGCTCTTCGCTGTTGCCAACTTTTGCTGTTTGGAGAAACTTTCTTTTAAAAAGTACATATTTGTCAACAGTGGCGCACACAAGGGGGGGGGGGGTCGGTCGGGCCGGACCCCCCCCCCCCAAAGCCCGTGATTTTTTTTGATTGATTATAATTCTAAGTATATAGTACGTAAAATTTAATAATTTGTTATTAATGATTAATTTTATTAATTAATGCTAATTATTTATTCAAAAATTAGTTTTTTTACTGTGTTTTGTTCCCGAAAATCGACAAAATCAAAAGGAGCATGATACAAGAATGGTGAATTTTCGACCCCGGACCCCCCCTTGAAAAATTCCTGTGTGCGCTACTGTTTGTCAACAATAATAGCCTACGTAGGTAAAAAAATACACTTGATTTAAAAATGCACTTGTAATATAAGAATTTCTTTTTAATTTTGAAGAACTTTTGAAACATTTTTACCCAGTTGTCAAATTTGAAATTTTATCTAGATTATACAACAAGTACAAGCCTAATGTCAGTTTTGAATTCAATGGAGAACACGCGATTGCATTTAACATGTGACCGTCATGGATTCAGCCCATTGTTTGTAAAATTCCTCATTTAAGTGCTTAGGATTTGTCTTACATTAATAATCTCTGCATTGACAGTATTTATTCGAAGCTATTCTTCAGAAATCATTCTTTGTTCTATCAGAGTTGCTCGTGTATCCTAGAAATTGTTCACTTTCTGGTAGGAGTACGCGTACTACAGTTTACTTTTTTAACGTAAAGTCGAAGAATAGGACCCGAAATTGGGATATTTTTGCAGATATTAAAAAACTCCATCAGTATTATGTATATACTAGCATCACTATCCTATAAAGAGCAGCATCTTTTCTCATACGACTCCTTTTTATCCGAGTCAATACTTTTTTTTTTTTTTTTGGTATAAAATGTATTTCGCTTTTTTCTCCTTTACCGTAACGATAAAGCGCTATCTCTCTACATGTTAAAATGAAAAAAAAAGAAAGAAAGTATTTATAAAGTACTTTGAGAAAATTTAAAAGCGCTCTATTATAAACAGATGTATGAATTATAACGCTGCAAATTTACACGAAAAGTCAGACATTTTTATGTCTGAAATGTGATCCACGTTTAGTCCAGGCTTTCGTACATTTGGCGAAGACAGCCTTAAGAGCCACTGGTATGTATTTAATAGCATTTCACTCATCTGGAAGTAAGATTTCTTTTGATTTCAAATAAGGACGATACATCGCCTTCGGAAAGGACACTTCCCAGAAGATATGCTCTTGTGATTTTTTATTTCAGTGTCGTAAGATGCCCTTCTACCCGAGATTGATTAATTTCCCTTCGCAGGGGCTGTCACGCACGGGAGTGTTCGATTCCAGCGCAAGATGAACATCCTCTCTGATTACCAGAAATCTGGCCAAACAAGAAGCAAGCGGGGGACATTTCCGTCGGAAGGGAAGCATGACAGCAGCAGGTACAGAATAAAGTTATGGAGAAATGATTGTGACCTCCAATTAGAGGGGGCAGATGACGTCCGAGCAACATGATGCGAAATCCCTCACGCGATGTCTCGCTTTTTCTCTTCGCGCGCTCCCTCTCTCTCTGAAAGCGAATAACCCTATAAAGACGACGCCTCCTTGCTGTCCTTCTACTCAGCGTGAGCCATCTTTGACCACCGTCCATCAAAACAGAGGAAATAATGAACAAATAAACTCAGTAAAAGCTGGGAGGTTGCGCATGCGCTACAATGCATGTGTGTTCTTTCCTTTCATGTTTATTATTTTATTCTTTAAATTATAGAGATTTAAGTTTTGATATTTAGTTTGAAGAGCCACAGTATTTCGTATCACAGTATCAGGATCTTTTTATGTCAAAGGTTAAAGAAAAAGAAAATTATATTCGCACAGCCTAGAAATTTTTGGTGTTCAAAAGCCTCAGTTTCCGAAACAAATTGTTACATAACAAATAATTTATAAATATGAATGAATCATAATGTAAACACAATTGTTTATTCTCGGCTTGCTTCTCTGTGTATTAAACGACCCTCATATTCAACAAGAATATATTATTAATGTTACAAATAAGCAAATTTATCCAAATTGCTAATTTAAAATATGATAATCTTACGAATAGAGAATGACTTTTCTAAAACTTAAATCTCTCTTTTGAACTGATACGTTTCCAAAAGGATTGCCCACAGAGATGCAAAAAAAAATCTTAAGTGTCGCTAAGACCTTGCATTGCAACATTAATTTTTATTGCAAAAATTAGATTTTGTACAGATTATTGGTTTATTAGTCGAAAGGTTATGGCTTCACAATTTAGCTTTTACTGGTCTCGAGGAATATATAAGGCATTCTTCCCAACAATTTAGTACCTAAATTTTCCCTTTGTACAGAACAGCAAATATAAGAAAGGCAGCTGTTCAGAAGCCCTCTTCGTCGCTTCGTTCACTTCTTAATTACTGAGTTCGTCATTGATAAATTATGTACAACAAAGTGACATTTATAAAACAAACATATTAAACACTAAACTCAAAAGAATTATTTTTGGCATCACAACCACATGCTTCTAAAGTATGAGTTTCTTAACATCTCTCTTTTTAGTGTTTCTTTCTATACTTTTTAAGCTGGCGTTGAAAACGACGTCTAGTGTGAAAATAGCAGGATTAAAAAAAAATCCAAAACACTCTAGAGGCGTATAATGGTGACAATTTTGATTTAGACGATTAGTTATGAACAGTTAATAGTTTAAGGAATATAAATAAATAATGGATGGTTAAATTTACATTTAAACAGTATGCAAAAATATGCGTTGATGGCAATTTTAATATCATATGATAATTTCTGTTAACCTTGCATTTTTTTTAAATCCTAAAATAGAAGTCTTTCTTTCGAATGTCAGATTACTCAAGTAAGAGAAATTTAAATGGGAATAATGAAAAAATACGGGTAGTGACATAAGCATGCGCATTCACGCAGCCTTTACTCCACTGATCCGAGTGGAAGAACCCATTATTGCTTTCGCTCTCATTTACGGTTGGTTAGCTTTGAGGTGATGTTTGTGTGTTGAGAATAGTAATGGCCTCTGAAATGCATTATTGGTCCATCATGATGCTGTAATATGATTCTCAATCGGTTAAAATAAAAAAACAAGTAAATAGAACGCGATTGTAATATTTTTTGAAATAGTATCTACTACTTATGTTCATTACCTTTCAAAATATGCAACATTCTTTCTGCTTTATTCAGAAGCAAAGTTTTATTGAGAGAAATGAAGACGCTAATAATTTTGATGATAACTACTCGAAAATTTTACTAACACATTTTGTATTTGGATAGAAATGTATATAATTTTGAAATTAGTTAACTTATTTGTTTATCTACTTCAATGAAGATTTTAAATTAGGAGAAAAAGAAACAAGAGCAGTTAATAGAACTGTGAGAAATAATCTTTCTCAGTAAATTCTTTTACCTTAGTTTTCATGAATAAAAGTTAAGTCGGATTTCTCACCTAAGGCCACGATAAATTTTTACACGTTTTTCTTTACTGTTTTGAAAAATTCTAAATTTTTGTTGCCTATTCAAGATTTCTCTCTATATATAAACAGATTTTCGTAATGAAGTAATGAATTTATTCATTTATCTCACACACGAGAAAAAATAATAAAAAGGCAGTAAATCCTGTTCTATGTTATGGTTAAAAATTTTAGAACTACATAATACATGCAAATTACAGTTTTACAATATGATCAAAGAGTAGAACTGTTGAATAATTTGTACAATGCGGGTTGGTCCGCCATTAGGCGGACAGGGGCTACCCCTCATAGTGTTTATTAATTAATTTATTTTATACCATTTTTAGATTAATTTTCTTTTTGTTCTAATCGAAATGCTCTATTTTGTTCTATTTTTTCGTTAAAAAAAGCAACTTTGCTATTTCTATTTTCAAGGAAAAAATTTAGTCGGAACCACATGCATATGTTCTGTACAGCCTAATTATAGTGCAAACTTGTGTCATTTAGAGATTTGCAAATGTGTATTAGATTATTTTGTTGTTGTTTGGTATTTGTGCTTATACGCGCAAAATAATCGTTAATGATAACTGCAAATAACTGTTCCACAAGAAATTGCTTTTAATTGATTCAGAAGGGTTTCACTTAAAATTGCCATCCAAAATATTATTAGAAAACGTGTCACATATTCCGATAAAATAAAATTTATTGTAATAGAAATAATTATACGTTTTTTTCCCTCTGAACTAAACCAAGCTTAAAAATGACGATAACAACTTTCTCGTTCCATGTAATACGTACATACACATACATTTGAAGCACCCAATTTCTGAAATATGTTTTTTTACCTCAAATGTACGGAATTCTTCTGATATATTCATCGCACGTTTAATTCAAATTCTTGATTTAATTTATGTCAAGAGAAAAAGATTTAATTTATAGTATGTAAAGGCATTCATCTTTCGCATAATTTGTCACATAAAACGAAAAATTCTCATAAAAATTATCTTTTAAGCAAAATCAACTACGCCAAAGAACATCATATTCAGCTTAAAAAGTGTGTTAACTGTTAGTAGAGTTCGCAATAGCTTATTGAACAAAGTATAGTAGATTTCAAATTAAATACTTTAGAACAAAAGTATTCAATCATATTAAGACGGTTTATTCAACAAATGCATCTTTGCTCGATGTAAAAAACAAAAATAACAATATACCAAGTATAATAATCTTGTAAATTCTTTTGTTTCCTCACAAATAAAGTTGAATAAAAATAAGAAATCGATACAAAATGTGTAAATTGCCCATCTGAAATGCAGCCGGAGAATTAATATTTATTATCATAAATAAAACTACATTCTTCAGTATTTTATTGCATACAATTTGTTTTAAATATCCCTAATAATACGTTTTCTTTTTTTAAAACTCTCGATTTAACATTACATAATGAAGCTAATTTTTGAGATGAAAATACAACGTTATGACAGTCTGAACAGTGTCTTGCTTGATGTTTAATTTTATAAAAGGATTTCCAATTAAAGGAATTCTATTTATTTAAATTAAAATCCGAAGAAAAATGATTATATATATAGAAATACAAACAATAACACTTACGCAAACAAATGATTTGATCACGAATTTTAATAAAATTAAAAGTTCTGATAAATAAAAAAATAATAATTGAAATTATTGAACTAAATTACTTTTTTAAAATTTTTATTGTTTCATTTTGAATTTTATTTCCTCTATCCCTCAGGTAAAAATCTACTTTTACTATGCCTCTCCATCTGAACCCGAAAAATAACTTAGTTCTCAGTCCGTCTTGTATGCCTGGCTTCTCGAATGTTATATTAATCAAATATTAATTTATATTCTATACTGTGGTTTTAAAGTGATTAAAACAATCTCTTTGTAACACTGTAGCAATAATGGTCTTCAGGGGCAAATGAAGTCAAAATTAAACATTTAATTAATAGCTTTTGAAAGTATTAGATAAATTGACATCTCGCTTCCAACTTGAATGAGCATGCTTAAATTTTCCTATAAGTGAAATATTATCACATCAATTTGAATGTTTTAATTATCTAACGAGAAAACCGAAAAAATGTCCACTTACCACTCCATTAATTTTATATCATCTGGTTGTATGAGCATCATTTCGGTTGAATCTTAACATCCAATACATGCTTTAGTTCGGTAAAGAACATTGGAGAAATCGGTTTCTGTAAATAGAAATTTTTATTTCAGACAACGGTGATTTAAAATCTCATCAACTGGTAGGAACTAAAAGTTAGACTCCTCAAGTCAAAAGTATTTTTAAATCTGCAAAATCACTACACTTATAACATTTTAACTGAGTAAGAGTATAAAAATCACGAGCATAATTATTTTTTTTTTCAAATAATTAATGAGGCCTTCTTATTTGCTTTCAGTTTGTTTTATTTATGAATGAAGATAAACAATATAACTGAACATCTCTAAAACTTGTTAGATGTAATACATGATATATTTTGAAATAAGATCAATAATAAACTCTATAAATCACTGGAAATTATATGCACAAATTGCTATAATTATTAAGTTAACGCTAGAACTGAATAACACATACACAAAGCCCTCTTCGGGTATCGGTTCAAACAACGTCTTCAAACGGTTTGTCTTCAGCTTCTAATTCTTTATTAATTGTTCTGTTTTGTTGAGAAGTGGTATTTCTGGCGAATATTCTTTGTTCATTCTCCCCGATGGCTGTTTAAAAAGGTGCTTACCACATGTTACCTTCACAGTAGCATATACAAACTTCTCTTATGGGAAGGGGGAGGGTACATTCTAAAAAACACGTAGACAATAGCTGCGAGGGGAGATCTCTATGGCAAAAATAAAAAATCTGTTGGTCTATGGGAGGGAGAGGTGTGAAACAGCCCCCTTAGGCGACCATTTCTTTGATTGTCCGCGTGAGATAGAGGTGTAGGGTTTACAAAAGGAATAGACATTTTTAATTCTTAATATGACTTTATTAAGAATGAAACTTAAGTGTTTAACAATTTAGACAATATTATATATATATGCGAGAATCTACTATGAACAAACACACAGTAATAGTTAAACCGAATCGAGTAACTCGGACCACTATCAATACTTAAATCGCCTAATCTCACTTCTAATAATATTACAAGTCCTAATATCAAATAATCAATCCTACCTTAATCCAATTTTAGCTTCAATCTTTTGAAGAGGCGTCTGGGTGCGCGTGCAATGGTATGCACCTTGACCTAATGGCTTCATCTTCAAAGTAACTTCACAATTGGCTGTCAATTCTCGTTTTGTATTACTTTCACACATAACATTCCCCAAATTGCCATACGACTTACTGAAACTTATGTAATTTAAAAGCTATCTTATTTGCATTTCATCTTCACATTTCGCTTCTTGGGTTTTGGTTGGAAAAGAGTTGCCATTAATCTTGGCTCCCAAAGAACCCAGAGGTCATGTAAAAGAAAAGACGCGTGAGCCCGTCACATTAAGTCCCCAAACCCAACCCTTGATTACGCCACTGACTTTTTACCTTCTATCATTTTATTTAACACAGTGTTTCTCAAACTGTGGGGCGTGTTCCCCTAGGGGGGCGTGATAACACTACAAGGGAGGCGCGAGCATATTAAATAGTCTAAAACAAAATATTATTTAAAAAATTATTTTTTTCCTTAAAGCAACCAAATAAAATACATTCTGACAGAATAAAAAATAAAATACACACACATTTACATTGATATAATACACTTATAAATATTATATATCAGTACTGCGCAATGTATTTCATAATTAACTTAACAAAACTAAGTTAAGAACAAGTTTAATAATTACCAAGTACCTTATATGCTTGTCATATATAATATTAAAAATCAAAATTAACACTTATCTTGATAATATATACAGTCAGTGGCGCACACAAGGGAGGTCCCGGCCCCCCCCCCCCAAAGCCGTCGATTTTTTTTTATTTATTATAATTCTAAGTATATAACACGTAAAATTTATTTGTATTTGTTATTAATGATTAATTTTATTAATTAATGCTAATTATTTATTCAATAATTAGTTTTTTACTGTGTTTTGTTTCCGAAAATCGATAAAATCAAAAGGAGCAAAATACAAGAATGGTGAACTTTCGACCCCGGACTCCCCCCCCCCCTTAAAAAATTTCTGTGTGCTCTACTGTATACAGTTTATAATTAATCCCTTAAGTGCCAATTAAAAGTTACGCGATTCGCTCCCCTATGCCACTATTTGACACGTAGGCGAGCGTATGTAGTGAATCGGGGGGGGGGGGGGGGGCACATGGATAGAAAAGGAATAAATAAGCAGAACCTCTGAAACATGTATATCCTTCCCAACACTGTCAAGGTCCTTTTACCGCATTCCAAATCCTTCGGAATAATTTTATGGATAGCAGTGCACTGAAAAAATCGTATATATACGTCCGGGGCAATTAAAACTCTAGCTGAGCAAGACTTTTAAATACGCCGGTGGCATTTAAAGGCGTACTGTAGGTTTACCATCAAAGTATAGTATTATTGAATTCAATACATTGTTAATGTATGGAAGGGGGGGAGATGAAAACTGTGATTGAATATATGGTCGCAAATATTAAAAGTTTGAGAAGTACTGATTTAACAGAATAATTTACTTAAGTAAGGTGCGGAAATCAAGACCTGTAATTAGTTATTAACGTTCTTCTTATTTCATAAGTACATTATTAGTCTACTTCTTATCAATTAAAATTTTTGTATACTTAAATCAAAAATCAAGACCGTATTTTGAAATTCAATCAAACTAGACATTTCAGCTTACAAAATTCACACACTAAATGTTATTAAATTTATATAACACAATGCAGAGGATTAAATGGGCAGGCCACTTAATAATCGTACCGTTAAAAAGATCTTGGATTCCGAATAATTTTATACATAGCAGTGAGCATGAAAAAAATCGTATTTCGGAAGAACGTATATCTAAAAGTCCACGACAATTTATTCACTGGCTGAGACAGACGGTTATATATGCCAGTGGTGGAGAGTTTTTAAAGTCGTATTGTAGCCCAAGTCAAAGTATCGTTTTATTGCAATTAATCCGATTATTGTATTGAGGGGGCGCGAAGAAAATTGTTATTGAAATTTGGGTCACACGTATTGAAAGTTTGAGAAGCACTGGTTTAATATAAATGTGTCAGCTGAGTACTTTTGATTAAGAAAAAGTAACAGTTAAAAAAAACTATATAACACTTTTTCATCGTTAATCGAACTAAATTGGAACTTAATCTTTTGCTCACCAAATCCGGCATTACTCGCCAATTTTAGAAATGCGATCAAGAATAGTTGCCAGATGCGGTATGAGATATGAAAATTGGAAATTGTTAGTCCTGATGATCCTGAAAAGGATAATGGAACAATATTTTTACATTATTGTATTGTCATCAGCCTTGGACAAGTGAGCATAATTTCAAATTAATCTTAACTCTTAAAGTTGGAAAAAATTGAGTTCAAAAATTCCATTACATGCAAGTAAAGCTTATAAAAAAGGTGTTTAAAAGATAATGCTTTTGTCCGTCGTAAACTTTGTTGCCATTTGAACTCATAAAAAGGAGACCGAAACTTGGGTGGATTGACTACCTAGAATAAGATTTGAAAACTATTTAGGAGACAAACTGGAAAATCTTAACCAAGAACAGGACGGCATTAAACGAAATTTTAAGGAAGGCCAGGGTCCATTCTAGGCTTTCGTGCCAATGAAGAAGAAATGTATCTGCTAGAAAGCCTCGAACACAAGATGATAATAGAACAGCGATGCATTAGTTACCACATGCGTTCATTTAAGAAGATGATACCCTTGAGAATTTTTTTTATGATGAAAGTGAACAAAGGCTGAAGACCGATCAGTTATTTCGTGTAATAGTTGTTTGCAATTATTGACATTGTTCGAAATTTATTCGGATTTTTAAAAAAACGAGAAGTGTTTCTCGTTATATTCAGATAAGAGCAACACAGGTTTAAAAAATTGTGGCTCTAGTGAGGCTCTCATGAGTTCGTAAAAGGTCTTTCGATCACGCTAACCATTTTCCACATTTGTAGTGGACCACCCATTCTTTATTCGAATCAGAATTCATCATGACCGAAAAGACTCTAATGATTAAGAAAGGAATAGAAATAATCGAGGAAGTTAAAAATGATTGATCTAAGCCGAAACTGTGCGCATTAAAAAGTTCACTAAATAGGTAGTCGGAAGCGTTATGGTGAATAACCGGAAGCTGAGCTCATGAAAAGGATTTTGCGGCAAAACGAATCACAAGGAAGTTTATCATTTAAAAAAAAAAGGAATAAATTTTCTCCTGAAGCATTACTTAAAGTAGTTTACAGGTAATCATCTTCATGTCATCTCTTTCTGGTTGTGTCACACGGTGTGGTCCTTACTTCCCTTGCCGCCCATGGCGACGCCAGCAATCTGATGCGGTAACACATTAACGATTTCATCACTAACCCGCAATCGGAAACCTCTGTTTGCAGTGGCTCAAAATGGCGGTAGGCAGAGGAGTCTTGGTTTTCCGTCGTTCCATGTACAGGAAGAGCATTTTTGCGTAATGGGCTGGTCTGAATCTCTGCGGTCACTTAAAGAGGCGATCTTTTACTTGGACAACACGTCGTTCGCCCATTGTTCCAGCGGAATGCTGTAATGAGTGTCGTAATTTGGGTGATATTTCCACTTTACCGGAATGCTGGTCCTTTTGTTTTGGATGGCAGCCTCATTTGGGAGGGAAGTACGTAATCGCCCCATAAAGACATCGCGTTAAACTGCTTGTTGAATAAATAAACAATGACCACACTAGAACATCGCGAAAGGATTCCGCCGACATCACCCAATGGAATTTGCAGTATTCGTTTCCCCCGAATGTGGCAGAACGTTTATCGTCATTCCTGATGCTATTCGCACGCACAGGTTAATTGAATATGCTACATTTCTAGGGATGCATTTGGACATGTTTTAGCTGGGATGCTTTTTTGGGTAAACTTGTGAATTCAGAAATATTTTCTAGGTTTAGTCATACTTACCCCTATTATTATTAAATATTTTTAACCTATATTCATTTACTTCATAATTGTTAAATATTTTTAATAAAATTTTTATATATTTCGTGTATTTTAATATTATTTTAAATTTCTACTATTCAAAGGAATATAAAATACTTGAATGAAATTATAATAAGTATCATGAGATTATACATTTAACGTAATGTCAAAGAAAGTGATCTCAAATCGGAGCACTCTTTGCAATAAAAGAGCTGGAACATTAATATTATATTCTGATTTCTCTCCTGTAAATAGAGTTTTTTTTAATTACTCGTTTGCTTAAGAATCATTCCGTTTTTTCTGCATAATATGTTCTATATTTCATCTACTACTGTATTGTAATGTTAAATAAGTCTTTTAAACTTCCCTTGTTCAAATGAAGGAAGATTTATTTTTGGATTGCTTATAATTTTTAAGAATACAATATGATGCATGCATGTTTTATGTGTAACGTTACAAATTTAAAGGAAAATTAGAATCTTTTCTACCTAAAACTGTGCTCTTTTCACATTAAGTAAAGAGAGTCGAAAAGGAGGGAATTATTTTATTTAAAATCATTTTTATGCTTGTCTTTCTAAGTTTGCAAGTTTCAATAGAAGTTGAATGTTCTATAGGAAATATAGTTACAAGAGCAAATAATAACAGTAATACCTTACTCCACCTCTAATCCTAACGAAAACATTTTTCCGTCATAGCATTGACTCGTAGAGTTGTCGGATGTCATTCCACTGAATTGCTTTCCATATACATTATTATTGGCAAATTAAATCCATATGATCCAAGAGCGATAGGAAACCCCTGCTCATCAAAGCTCAAATGGGATTTATTGAGAAGAAATATAGCGATCGCGTTGGCCAGGGAAGTGTAGTAAAAGCACGAAATAAGCAGTACAAAGGCGTGCCATGTGCGACTGGGTATCACTTGTTAAAATGTAAGCTCAGGAGTTCATGAAAAGAACGGCAACAGTGAGGGGTGCAGAATTTCGTCGAGAAACCGTCGTGCTGTGAAAGTGTCATGGATGGCATTTAAAGGAGTTCGATTATCAGAAAATAGCACTCAAACAATATAACGTGGTTGCTGGACTGTGATATCCTATTGCTGTCCTGAAAGTCCTCAGATACATTGTGACGGATCTATCCGCGTCCTTTCATTAATATAATTCTTTTGGGAAATCTCTGGTCTATTAATTCGAGTTTATTCACAACCAACCCTTTAAAGAAGAAACCTTGATTATTTTAATTAGGTCGGTTATATATAGTCTTGGTTTTCAAGCTAGTGAGAGAAAGTGAGATGATAGATTGCTACTGTGATCAGATATCATTCTATTTTATAATATATTTCAGATATTGGAGAAGTGTAAAGATTAAAGTGACAATTGGTCACTACAGTTTAATTAGTGATCGAATAATCTGGAAAGTAGATTTGATCTAGAATTAAGTAGGTCGGTATTTAAAGTCTTCGCACACTTGGTGTATCTCATTATTATCCACATATTGCTAAGATTGAGAGCATCTTTTCTCTTTGAAATTTCTTGAATTGTGTTGCTAATTGTGTGATCAATAAACAGATTGTTTTAGGATATATGGCTAGTCTTCCCTCCCTTCCTCCCACATCTCTAGGCGGGAATAAGAGAGCATCTCGTTCCTCACAACATCTTCGCTGATCATCGAGGATGAATTCACAGCAAGATTTAACGTTGAAAACAATTTTACTCCATTCTTTTCATAATTACATTCTATCTCTGATTATGGAATTGAGATTTTACATTCAATGTAATTTACGTTCTTCTGTAACTGATAACGTTTAATTTATTAGAAAAAATAGTAAGGAAAATTTATTCCACATAGATTCTATAAGTAGATGCATTTTCGAAACGATTAGGATACTCTACTATAACAAAGCAATGTAACTCAAACTCAATGGCGCAACAGCCTATGAGGGTCAGGGCCTACTGTGCCCATCCCAGTATACGTGACCATTGGGCGCTGAAGTGCATGAGCAGATATCCCGATCAGGTGGTCAGTCTGAAGCGAGACCCCTAATGTTTAAGTCCCCAAGCAAGCTTGGTGCTCATTTATCGACCCACTGCAGTAGGGATGAAAGATTGAATCGACCTTGCCCAGCCCGGGATTAGAACCCGGACCTGTGGCGTGGAAGCGTGATATGCTACCACTCGACCACCGGGCCTCACAAAGCGATGTAAACGATTCCATATTTTTGCTAAGCCATGTAAAGCTTAATTTTGTAAATTTTTTTTCTTTTTATCTGTTTCTTTTAAATATCCACGATTCGGAAAAAAATATATACATAGAATGTTATAAAAAAATTAAAAGCTATGTTTTAATACTAAATACATCATTAACTTATTTCATTTATTAGTAGAATTTTTTTTTTATCGCATTTTTCTAATGACACAAATGCCTGCAAAATTTGTATCGCCTAAATGTGCCAATCGTATTGCGTATTTCGTATGTGGCTCAAGGCTGCTTTTATTTCGTCACACAAAGTTATTCATTTTACTGAAAATAGAAAAGATGGACGTGTATGCTCTGATTGAATGTCAATGATATTTTTATTACGTCAGTTGCCACTATCGCTTTTTCAACAAAAGATTTGATAATGTTTACCTGCTCCTCTAGCTGACTGATAGATTAATTCTTTATTCGCCTTGTGAAATTACACAAAGACTAGTGGAGGCATATTTATTCCTATGTGCCTTAGAGAACCAATACCACAAATTAATGTTGACAACAGTCCAGCACTGCTCAAATTACACTACCCTAATTCAATAAAGAAAATTATAATAGCTTCGTTGACAAATAATACGAAAATATGCCACATAAAAAGGCAAGGTTTCATGAGAAATTTATTATTTTTAAATTTTTAAGTGTATTATCATTAATAAATATGTTGTTATAGAACTTACTGTATTTAGTGCATAATACTTAAAGAACTATAGTTACATTTATTTTTTGATTAAAATCGTTGCACATGATATAAGAAAAAAATTTTCAGTGAGTTATTCTAAAATTAGTGTTGCAATTATTTTTAAAATAAAATATTATTCTAGTCGTTTTCTAAAGCAATTGTCGTGGGAAGTATAAAGCCATTTTTCTCATTATTTTCTTATCATTAAGGTTACATCTATTCATCTTAAAACCTTTAAACTTAATACACCAAATAAAAAAAAGCTAAAATATTTTTTCTTAAAGAATTTGAATAAAGTTTCGATTATTTGGGGATGTTAATTTTAATTATTACTTAATCAAGTTACAGAAAGTAATCATTGCTTTCGTGTTTCTAAATTTCAAAATAACACGAGATTCTAAAGAGTAATAATGTTTAGTTATATGATAAAAAAAAAAAAATTTAACCTTCCAGCAGTGAACTCGTTTTGGAAGCGAGGTCTCAAATTATTGCGTGTCTTCTAGAATGACCTTTTAAATTCTTTCACTCTTTCAGAAATAATTCTTTTTTATAACTTAAAAATATTTCAGTGAGGCTTCTTACGGTTTAAATTTTTTTTTTATCGATGTAATTTATCGATGTCTACACAAAACCGAACAAGTTATACTATGTCAAGGATGTACTAAAAAACACAAATTATCTCTTCGGTGTCTAGTTCAAATCAATATATATTTCCTTAACTCCTTCTATCTAAAATATCCATCGAAAAAATACATTATTCAGTGTAGGTCTGTGATATTTTGTCCAGCATATTAAAATTTCCTATATATATATACATATTTTTTTTAAAATATTGAAATTATGATATTCAATAATTCATTCTAAAAATTGTATTATTTGAGAAATTAAGATTAAAGGTCAATATATTTCTGTCTAAAGTTAATTAATAAAATTTAAAAAAACAGGAAAATTTTTATGATAGAAAAATAAACTCTTTAATATTTATATTAATTTATCATTTTATTAAAATGTACAATTTATGTTGATATCCTAATCGTTCCGACTTAAAAATCGCTTTTCTTTTCGCTCAGAATATTTTTTTAAAAAAATTCTTATACTTTAAGGCTGTTTTCGGTTAATGTTAAAGAATAGGACCCGAATTAGGTACAATTTTTCAGATATAAAAGAAATGAAAAATTAATATTATATTCTGGCTTCACTATCCCTTAGAGAACAACATATTTTATCATTCTTATTTATTTATTTATTTTTTTGACAGAGCTGAGCCATTTCTTCTGGTATAAAATGTGCTTCGCGTTTGTTCTCCTATACAGTAATGTTAAATGAGCTGTCCTTTCACGTGTTAAAATGAAAAAAATAATACTCAAGGAATATTTTGAAATTTTAGAAACGCTGTATTGTTAATAGATGTATGAGTTATAATGTTACAAATTTTCATGAAAATTGAGGCATTTTTCTGTCTGAAAATGGGCTCCGCGTTTAGTTCAGGCTCTCGTAATTTTACCGAAAAAAGCCTTAATGAAAAATGGCCTTTAGCTTTATATGTCTTCAACAAGAATTGTATGCTTATCAAGTATTTCTAAAATATATAGAATCGTTATCTTTAATAAGTATGAATCATAACCGATGTATTAACCCCGGAACATTTTTCTACCTGAAAATATTCAGTATTTAGGTGCTGTTCTTAAGCATTAGGAGAACTATAAGAGAACTCTCCCCCCCCCTCTACCAGATTTAATCCTAAATATTTTTATTTATTTGGATCTTAACACTGAAAAGCCACTCTAGACGAAATTGAGAAATCCATCGGAGTAGGAGGAAAGGGGGTTTGATGGTCTTCACGTAATTTAGAGAAGGCGGAACATATAAAAGCTCAAGCTTTGCCGAGCTTCTAAACTACGCAGTTCAAATATAGATATTTATTGTATAAGGATATCGCGCGAGATGATCAGGGTACTCAACCTTTTTTTCTGCAGGGCCGCATGCATATGTCAGCTATTTCAAGCGGGCCGCATACACATGTTATTTATTTCACGCGGGCCGCAACATGAGGATAAATGGGGGAGAGGAGGAAGAGCAATGTGCTTTAAGAGGGACATGAATTTACATGAATTTTTGAAAAATTATTGATTTTGACTTTTTTACATTTTTTAAAAGTTCAAACATTTCTGCTTAAAATGATATATCATATATAGAAATACGATAATTAGAAGTATTTTTATTTATTTTTTAAAGTAAGCCACTCTCATTTACAAATTACAAATTCTTACTTTAAAGCCTGTTTTCTCAAAATGCAATATTTTCCCCTTTATGTACCTTTTTCTCAAAAACTAATTAATGTAGGATCCTCTAATTTTCAGTGAGTATACTTTCAACATGTTTACACATTTTAATGGAGGAAATAAGATATATTTAGCGAAATGTTTTAGATAATGTATTTTTAAACTAAATTTTAAAGAGAAAAAAATTTGGGATTTTTTGAAGAAATCATACTTATTTTAATTTTTAACAAAAAGACAAAACCATCTATTAAAGTCTTATTGATAGTACATATAACTTACTGTGAAAATTTCATCTATTAGTAGCAAGAAGTTTCTGAGAAAAAGGTACATAAACTTACGTAATTTAACATGGGCTCCTATGGAAGTGCCGGACCCCCTTAAGACTAAGATAACAATAGAAATTTAAAATATGGAAAATTGATCAAAATGTTACAACTCCTGTTTTGCTTTTTTAATTATTATTTTTTGTTTTTTGTCTCAAACACTAAATTAGAAGCATTTAAGAAACACTCCTTCACAATTTCTGCATCAATAAACGGTTTCATATGATTAACAAAAATATAACAAACTTCATTGAATGTCTTTGTTACCGTTGTGATATTACCACTGACAAAACACTTTGTTGCTGTTGTAAAGATTATTCAAGAAAACCTATTTATCACCTCTTGAAAGAGATGGTAGAGGAAAAGTGTCATTGAAGGATTCCTGTTTATTTGTATTTTTTAAATACATCACTTTCGTGACAAATCAAATAATTACTGACCCATGTTTGTTTTTCACTACAAAACGGTCAACCTCCCAATCGTCTTGAAAAGATATATTTTCTTCGAATATTTTTCACTTGCAAGATATGAAGGATAGTTCAAAATTAGTTCCACCCATAAAACTGTCGCTAATCCGCTGTTGTCTTTTATCACTAACCGTAACCGTTCCAAATAGAAAAAGAATATCAATTCGTACCCGTTTGACACCAACAGCAAAAAGCAAAATTGATATATTTGATTTCTTGACAATGATTTTCCCACCAAATTTTTATTACAATGTTCTTAAGTAAGTGAATTTCTCAGAACAATGAACCATGAACGGGCTACTTAAAAAGGCTCGTTAGGCCGCAGGTTGAGTATCGCAGGATGCTCTATTATGTCCACTGTCTGAACTTAAAAAAACAGTTCCTCTGCCCTTTTCGAGTAGAACATTTTATCATGTTTGTATTTTAAAGCTAAGTTTTCCGCATCGCAGTCACTTTTTGCTAATAATTTACACCGGGAGCCTCTGAAAACGCGCCTAATTTATTTAAAAGTACAGAAAGGACAATATACCTCGATCAAGGGACGATAAATCTCTCTAAAAATTTCTTGGTTATATTTGAATTTGAGATCCCTACAGCAAACATTTGGCTGAAACCCTATATATATAGACTTAATTACTCTCTTTTAATATTTGAAAAACTTCACAATCACCTTCTTACATTCCTTCCAAATTGTTTTAATTAAGAAGTCTTAAAATGTAAATTTAATTAATTAACTAGCTTTCATTCATTTTTTGTTAAAGTAGTTTTTTACTTTCTCATTATTATTTTTTAAGAATATATAAAGGAAACCAGTTGAAAAAGTTCTCGTCCTTTGGTGCGTTCCCCTTTATAACATTAGCCTCAAATTGTGTTCCATGCCCTTTTTAGACCTATAAATTTTGGAAAAGGTCATCTATAATAATTACTATTCAAACCTGCAAATCTCCGAAATTTTCTTAAAAATTAAGAAAAAAAAAATTTATTTAACCTTTATTTAAGAGAATGATCTACAGTATGTTAGGAGTAAGTAGTTGTGTAACATTGAAAAATTTCAGATATTTTTACCTATTTTAAAACTATGGAAAACTCGACATCCATCTCTTCATTGTGGAAAAACAGTAACGCGAGAACTACATTTGCTCAGTAGAATAAAATTTCAAATTACTTTTTAAACAAACACTGTTGTATCAAAAACACCCTTTATATTTGTTACTATATAAAGTGTATACACGGAGAAAAACTTTCAAAGATGGATGGGCAATTCATGGATAAAATATTTTTTAAATTTCAATCATTAAAAATTTTCCTAAATTACAGTAAGCCCAAATTTTTCTCATTTCAATAAAGCGAAACTTAAGGCTCATTTGCGTGAAATGGTAATTTGGAGTTTTCAGCTACATTTTTGTCAGTAAACTAAATTTATAAAACACAAAGCAAAATTTTCCTTAAGGTATCGACTACGTTCGGAACCGTGATTTTGCAAAAGTGCATAAATGAATAATTTTCATGATATTTAGTGTCACTTAGATTAGAAGACATGTATAAAATTGTTTTAAGGATATTTTGACAAAAAAAATTATTTAAATACAATATTTTGGCACAAAATGAACTTAGAATAATCTTTCTTCCAAATGTTCTCCTTTTGTGAAAAAGGCTTCTATTATAATAATATTTTGCCTGTATATAGCTCAGACCTTTCTACAGAGACTCAACAAGAATTTTTGAAAAATTCGCATTATTTTCAGAGTTACCACCCATTGGAATAATTATTGGTGTTTTTTTCTTAAAATTGCTTCCCTATGTTGTCGTAAAATATGGATAAACCCACTTCTAAGATATATTTCAAAAATTCTAGTTGAGCCTCTGTAGTGAGGTCTGAGCTATATACAGGCAAAATATTATTATAATAGAAGCATTTTTCACAAAAGGAGCACATTTTGAAAAAAGGTTATTCAAAGTTAATTTCTTGCCAAAATATTGCATTTAAATAATTTTTTTTGACAAAATGTCCTTATAGAACAATTTTATACATGTATTCTAATCCAAGTGACACTAAATATGATGAAAATTATCCATTTATGCGCTTTTGCAAAATCACGGTTCCGAACGCAGTCGGATACCTTAAATATAATTCAGAGTTAAAGATCTAAAAGGCAATATAAAAAAAATCTTGAAAAACCATCGTGCTTTTTGTAAAATATTAAAAACTTTTTTAAAGATTATTGATGGAATTATTTTATATTAATGCTTATTTCTGCGTTCTTGCTAAGAAATTTCTTAAAAGGAAACTACTACCGAGTATCGTTTTTTATTTACATACATTCCACAAAAAAATCTCATTGACTTTTAATGTCGTAATTTAATTAATCAATTTAACATATGATTCATGATGTTTCATTTTGTGACGGGCTTTCATCGAGATTTCCATTAATGTCCTCTTGGGGTTCTTTGAGGCTAGAATGTAAATTCTTTCCAACCAACTCGAGAAGAACATGAGAATGCCAATTAGGAATCTTATATATAGTAGAAGTTTAGCGTTCGCGGGGTGGCTATGTGAAGTTGCTATATGAGGTCTATGTTTATGATTAGAAGCGATAAAAGTAAAGTTAGAGGAAATTCCAAGTTCAAGAATTAACCTACCCGTACCTGTGTATTCTAGCTAAAGGTGGATACCATTCCACAAGGAGTAAAGCCACGTCAGTTAGGATCAAGAGAATAGCTGTTACCTAGGATATAGCGGTAAGCGTCTTAAATTAAGATATAAGGAAACTGCGCG
Source organism: Trichonephila inaurata madagascariensis (assembly GCA_019973955.1). Taxonomy (NCBI): domain Eukaryota; kingdom Metazoa; phylum Arthropoda; class Arachnida; order Araneae; family Nephilidae; genus Trichonephila; species Trichonephila inaurata. The sequence continues at coordinate 1,025,009 of BMAV01027578.1, read as the reverse complement.
TATTAATGAGATTAGAGGTAATCTGTAAAGTTAGATATAGTGGTTAATTACGCGATTATTTGGTAATACGAATTTTGTCTTCTCACTCCAGATTTACTTAATTTGATCATTATTATTATTATTTATCGTGTTTAAGTTAATATCTTAATAAACAAATATTAAGATGACAGATTTGCGTGATTCTTCGTTCTTCCCTACAGATACAGGTCGCGTAGATAATGTAGAAATGGGGCACCCAAGAGTGGGGGCCTCACAATTTTAAATGGCATAAAACTATATGAATAAATTAAATGAACATGAAAACGTATAAAATCTGTAGAAATTCAAGAAATTAATTATTAATGTCGCATTTTATTGACAGCGAACCTCGTAATTTTGAGCCACAAGTCAAATGACAAAGACAACATCTGAATTGCCCCCTCACTCTCCAAACTTCCTCATCCTGCCAACTTTAGGACTTCAAGCGTTGCCAGATTTAACGTGCATCAGCCACAACAAACACACACAACACATTTTTAGAGGTACTAAGATACAAACCCACAACTCAACAACGTGACCATGACCATTCAATTTCCTCGACTACAGAAATTTATTTTAAGAAAATTGGAATGCTTAGTAAAATAAACATGCAGGGAAGTGATACGATACAAGATTGTCTTCACGTAATGTCACGAGATTGATCCCTGGAACACATTTTCAGATAGAAAAAAGCACTCCAAGATATAATTTGGATTAGTTATAACGGTATATCCACAAACTTGATATACCGTCTCTATGTCCTTAATAATTTGAAATATTTCACACACACAAAATCTTTCGCTTAACCAGCTAAAAACTAGTATTATTTTAATATTATAGTACAGGAGATGAAGTACGGAATGTTTCAAACAGGATAACAGAAATGAGTAGCTAAGTAAAATATGCTTTTTTTTATGAAGAATATATTAGAAAGTTCAAATTATCTATTCGAGCATATTTCTACGAGTATGTGAAAAACTAGCCTGAGATTGGATCCTATTTTTAACCATTATGCGAAGGCAATTTTAAAATCAAAATATAATTTGAAACTACAAAACGAAAAGATCTATATAGAGTGTCCGAAAAGTATAGCTACACTTTCAAAAATGAATTAAAAACAAACATTTTCGCTTTCGGTTTTTATGTTCCAAACAAAAGATTACAGTTTTTGTTCAATGAAATGCAAACTAGATGGCAAAGTCCCTATTTTGCAACATTCAAAATGACTTCACCGTAAGAACAAGCTCAAGTTGTAGCATGGTTCATCGAATTTAAATCTATAACACACGTACAACGTAAATTTCGGGCTACCCATGAACGAAGTCCACCTTTAAGAGCCACAGTTTACAAGCGGCATGCAAGATTTAGGACGACAAATAGCGTATTGCCAGAATTAAAATCTGGCCGCCCTAGCAGTCTGAGATGACGTTAATCGTATAGATTCGATGTGATGCGAGCGAGTAATGGTGCCCAGATTAGAATCGTGCAATGAAGCATTCTTAAAAAAACTGATATTTTCTTTATAGAAAATAAAAAACAGTAGGTGATCATCTTTGTTTATTTATTATTAAAATCTGAAAAGAGTGGTCCTGGTATAACATATATATATCAGTGGCGCACGCAAGGGGGGGTCCTGGGGTCCGGACATCCCCCATAGCCCTTGATTTTTTTTCGATTGGTTATAATCCTATGTATATATTACGTAAAATTTAATATGTATTTGTTATTAATAATTAATTTTATTAATTATAATGCTAATTATTTATTCAATAATCAATTTTGTATTGTTTTTGTTCCCCAAAATCTACAAAATAAAAAAAAAGTACGTTGGTCGACTTTTTACCAAATATGTGATAGCATGATACCAAAATGGTGGACTTTCGACCTTCGATCCCCCCCTTGAAAAAGTTTGTGTGCGCCACTGATATATATATATACATATATATATATGCATATATGTGTGTGTGTATTGATAGAGAGGGGATGGGGATTAGAACTTCTTTTGGCATCCTAATTTGTGTGGAAAGGTATTTCTATAAAAGATAGATTTGCTATAAGGTTTCGAAATATCCTAAAAATAGTTCAGGGCATGAAAATTCTAGAAACAATATAGAATTTCTGTGCTATGCAACGTACTAATTCCTTGTCTAGAACGATAGGTAAGTCATCCCCATTAAAATAAAAAGAAAGGGGAGAGGGCAGGCGTGATTTACGAAGGAACATTGGAATTCGGGCGGATCGCTGTCATTTCCGCGGCGGGGCCACTTGTCTCCTCCGTCGGCAGCTGGGAGTGAACTACCGTGACGCTCCTGGAAAGGAAATCGGAAACTGCCGTTTCCTCTCCACTTGCTCTTCTGTGTTTCACCCCAACCAATTTACCTAATTCGCAGCTGCCCCCCTTTCGCCTTCTTGACCGAGTGAAAAGGCGGAGCGATTAGAAACAGTAAATTGCAATTCATCAGGAGATAATTCTGTAACGGTAAAAATGAGTATGGAAATCAAGAGTTCAATAGATTAGCGGAAGGTATACTTGCAAACACCTGCATTTTAATTACAAATCGAATAATGTTTCGCTTTTGCAAATACCAGAAGAAAAACACTAAGTGTATTTGTGCATTAAAAATACAGATGCGTTCAATTAAAGCAATATTTTCTGAACAGATAGTCGCAAGATTGAAAATTCTTATTCTCGCTCTATTTTTCGTTTTCCTAATATATGTTAAATTCAGTGCCGGTTTATCCATTGGGCGCTTGGGGTGGGCACCCAGGGGCCCAGATAAGCTGGACTTCACCAAGCTTTCTGGTAATAAATTTCGATCCGCCAGTGCCAAGGGGACCTGTAGATCTGCGCCCTGGACCCGAAATGATCTTAAATCGGCACTAGTTAAACTCCTTATAAAATATTGCCTCAATACGCATCTCCTTATAGAAATTTATAGAAATTATTTATTATTGTATCCTTATTTATAGAAATTTTTGTAATGTTCGACGATCAATGCCCTCTTACAGTCACAATTTGCAGTAGATTTAAGGGAAATAAAACGTCACTTAGTTGAATAAGGAAATTAAATAAGAAAGTCACACTAATTAAGTTTTTTTTTAAGAATAAAATTCTTTTACAAAAAGAAGAAATTTGTCGAGATTTCGACATAAGAATTTCCAAGAGAAAACTGAAGGAGCCTTTTATGATTCATCCAAGATTTTAATATAAATTTTACATTATCAATTAAACTAAATTTCTCGAAGACGATGAATTTAAAATATCCTCTTATTTCCTATTTAAAGGGAGGAAAAAGAAAACAGAACAATCTCATTCTCACTAATACTTTTTGTCAACAGGTTTTTTCTTTTATAAAAATAATACTACTTAAAAGTGAATAGGATCAATTCAAACCACAGATTTAGAAAAAGTCTAATATTCTTTGTCGATGTGAACATTTTGTTTTGCCATTGCACAATGTTTAGCTGCCCTTTCTAGTTTTTTTTTAATGCTTATTTTCATTTTCTCCGTATATGAAGCAAACACGTTCATTACCTTCCTCTAATTAGTGATACCATTTTTTACATTACGAGTTTTTATGACAAAATTTACCGGTAATCGTTTCGGTAAAATTCATTGCACTCACATAAATATAAAAAAATTTTGTATTAATATTTGACTGAAGCAATTGCTGTTTTTGATAATTTTTCCTAATTATTTATCTATTTAAGCAAAATAAATGTTGATATGTCCTTGTTACCATATTTTGAGCATTATTTTACCAATAACTCGTTTTATATTCCTACATATTGTTCTGCCCTCGGGTTTCGTATATATATTTTCTCCATGTCCTCTGATGAAGAGCATGCAGCATATGAACCATGACACATAACCTGGATGAATTCGAATAGTGCAAAAATGTTTTCATTGCCATTAACATATATAGGGGCACATTAGACTATAGGTAATTGTCATAGGTAATAGACTTTCAAATAGAGTCTTGGTTTAATTTAAAGCTTATTGTGTGAGAAAAAGGGTTCGGTTACTTGTCAAGTTCGACCCATCCGTGACATCAAATACACTCATCAGTTATTCTCTGTGTCATCAGTTACTCTTCAAGTTCGGCCAATCTGTGTCATCAAGTTCGAGTTCTTGAGAGAGGGGCGTAATCTGCAGATTTTGCAGCTTCAAGACAAAGTTGATTTATGTACAATGATCAACTATTAATGCTCTTAATTCATCAACATGCCAGTACTATCTGACATTTATTTTGAAATTGTCTGCATACATACAAGTTAAAAGAAACGTTGTCTTATGCTCTCTGTATGGCACTATTGGCTAGTTTAATGTATTAACTTTCTTACTAGACGGATACTTCTCCTTATTTAAGGCGTCTGCTTATGATTTCGAAGTTAGAAGACGCAACAGTGAAAGTATAATTTATACACATATAAGAATTTCTCTAAAATCAGCTAGAATTAGAGGGAGAATAAACGAGTCAAAGTGTTTGCTCAATTATAAGTCCTCGTCAACTTTGAAGATGTCTACTGGATACGTTTTTGAAGTGCTTCGAAAGAAAGCAGTCTTCATCGTCTGCCCTTTTTTTGCACTCTCTCTTTCGAGCGGAAACGGAAGCAGACGAGGGCAGGATACGCGGCCTTTTGTTGTGCTCCGACGAGGACACCTGTCGGAATCACCCCTCCCCTCGCCCAAGAAGCTGACTCATGCTCGAGCACGAACACGATAGCGGGGGAGGTCCTCGCAAGACGCTATGAGAATTATTCGGTTTTTTACTATACCAAACACGATAAGACACAACAAGTATAAATTAAAGTTTATTAGGTAATATTTGTGAAATAATAGAAATTTTTAGTAATGGTTCATAAAAAGTCCTCCAAGTTCTCTTTCTAAGCATCTTTTCTCAAAAATCAAAATATATAATCAACAAAAGAAAGCTGCATTAATCACTGGACGACAATAATTGTTTCTCATTAGCATCATATTTCAATTTTTAAAAATCTAAATGTATTTTTTTCGATAAGAAGTGAACTTCTTAAATTTGATCCTTCATCAAGGAAAGAGGACACACATTCGAGTCCTTCATAGCTTGTAATATTTAAATCGATCCCTGACTCCGATAGAAAAAATACTGGATAATGGAAGTATCTACGCGTTGAATAGAACTAAACCTCATATGGGACAGTGTGTAGGAATCAGATCGTGTTTCATTCTCGTTATCTAAACGTGTTTCAAAATTATGAGGTCCATCACCAAAAGCCCTGGTGTAGCTGAACAGTGCAATGTTAGTATTCACTCACTCACTGAACGTTATTCAAAATTAGGACACATTACCAATATCCTATTGTGTTACTATATACTGAAATGCCTTACAGTAACAAAAGAACAAAACGCCACACACTAGCTAACATCTCACTCATTCAACTTTCACATCGTGTAATTTAAACATAATTTGCCACTCTAAAATGAAAAGAAAATCGATTTATTTATCTAAATAAATAAGATTAGAGAAATCGTAGTTAAAATGACTCTTCCGGTACTCCAAGATCTCTTCCCGTAACCAATCAAAAATAATATTGAACAATATTTTAACTACCTCAAATCTAATAACAGGCCCCCAATATGAATTAGTTTGATCAATAAATGCCATGCTTCCTGAAAACAGGACATAAAAGAAACTAAGCTCTAGTATGCTCACAGTATAAGCCCTATACTCTTAATTAAAAAAAATTAAAAACTGTTAGCCAAAAGATACAGCCGGATGATCGATCGAATTTCAAACACAACACATTTGATATCCAAGGAATAGAATCATTTGGACTTGTTACCGAATGGTCAATCGAAGTTGAGACGCAGTAATAGAGGATATTTAACGATTAACTGGCGTAGTAGCGATTGATAAGATATTTTGGCGTTCAATAAGTCGTCTTCTTCAACGGAGGATGGCACTGGATTAAATAGTAAATTTTTGTAGAGGAAATAAATTTTTTTAATTCTTAGATAAAATTAATGCCGAAAGACAAAGCAAGTATAAGAAATGAATTATGGAAGCTTCCAGGAGTAAGATTCTAACAAAGTTCTCTGAAAGGGAAGAAGTTGTATCTTCAAACCACATAAAAATAGTGATCGGAGTACGATAATCTCGATCAACAAATGGATAAGGAAAATGCTAAAAGACTAAATGTAGATCAGGGCTTGGCAACCATTATTTTCTGAATTGGAGGACTTATCTGTGAATGAAACTGCTAACAGAAGAATAATATTTTTCGTTGCTCATAGGGCTAATATACACACAATCTCCTTTATAAATGTACTAAAATTAGAGTTATCGCCAGGAGATTTCAAAGCATCACACAACACTGGGTGGATGGTTTCCTTCAATGGTGTGAACTGCGTTGAAATTAATGACGAAATTCCAGAAAAAGACGACATGGCTGCTTTCAAATATAAGTAAGTCTTTGTTCGTGAATATGTGAATAAGTGGTATACTTGATCATTGTGTATGAAAAATAAGATATCTCCTGAAAATAAACCGTTATATGCTTTTGTAGCAAAAATTAATCTTACTTTCGAGAGAAGGAGGAATTTTCCAGAAACACAGTATTAGACTATATCATATAAGAAACGCCTTCAGTAAAAAAAAAAAGTCTTCAAATATGCCTATATCGAAACAAAGTATTTTTTAAATTTGTTATAAACTTGGTCGTGATACAGGAGTAAGTAGACTAGAGACGTCTTAAGGCATGGGCCAACTGGCCACGGGCTCAGGGCCTCGGCCACAATGAGGGTCTCGTCTTGTTCTCGACTCAGTCTTAATAACATCATAATTAGAATAATTTCAATGGTCAAATGTTATTTCCGGCTGTATTCTGAGAAAAACTGAACTACGAACAACTGGCTACATTTGATGACCATCGTAGGTCTACGTATGTACAGGGCTAGGTCTACCATTATACACCATCATTACTCGTTCAGTCAAAAGTCGGCAGTTGGTCGAGCCGGTCCGTGCGATTGTAAGTCATGCACATTTATTTGTTTCGGGTTATTGTTTGAATGGAAATTTGTGACAACGTATGCTATGTACTGTCTAGATGGGGCCTAGATTTTTGTCGGAGCTCAGGGGCTACATTTTTATAGGGGCTCAGAGCCTACTTTTGGGTAGGGACCCAGGGCCTCAAAAAGTCTTAAGGCGTTCCTGAAGTAGACAAAGATTTTTGAAATCCGCTGATGTAGCACATATGCTTGACGAAAAAGTGGCCTATTTAACTGTGCAACTCCAATCCGTTGTTTCATTCAGTTTAAAACTACTGCGAAGAAATTAAACAATTGCAGTGAGACTCAAAGCAGTGTAAATTGTAGGCAATAAATAAATTGTTTTGCATGGATGTATAATGTTAACTAAAAGAAAACTCCAAAGCGTTTTAGTGAATAAACGTGTTCGCTACTATTGCCGCTTATTCACTGAGGCAAAAAGATTGGATGTAAAACATTGCAACACAAAATATCATTTGTTACAAAAAAAATGCTGGCAAAACATCAATTTTGCCGTCATTAAGTAAAAAAAAAAAAAAATTCATCATCTCCTCCTACTTTCTCTCGCACGCCACGAAGTTATATTTCCACAGAATAAGAATATGAAGAAAAATTACACCAATTGAAAAGAGTTCTAAAATAGAATAAGAACACGAATTGTATGGGGAAAAAATCGATTGGGAGAAGATTGAAAAGTACGAACCCTGAAAGTTTTTCCCACCAACACTTTTTCTATTAAAAAAAAATCAATCCTACATAATTTTAAAAATAATTGATATCTGAAGAAAGCTTAGTTATATATGTTACCGGCAAAGTATGAAATCCGGCATTCTGTAGAATGCCTAAAACTAGCCAGCAATGTATGAAATAATTCCTGCCTAGAACACATTGCCTAGGCATTCTATGGAATGCCTAATGAGAAAACGGCAAAGTATGAAATAAATTTTCGATTCGTTTCGAATATTGCTTGGCAAGACACGAGACTTTTAACGCGTGCCTCAGGCTTAGAATTTGTCAGTTACACATTGTGGTTTGATCGGAAGAGTCAAAATACTCTTTGCTTAAACTTGTTCAACAAAAAATTGGTTTTTTCCTGTGCTGCATGAAAATGGAGGGGCAAGCTGTAGTGTTGGAAAAGGAGTCATGGTGTATAGCAGGGGTTGGCAACCTATGGCACACGTGCCACATGTGGCACGTGGTACAATTATCAGTGGCACTTTGTACTACTCTACAAATTTGTCAATTTTTTGAATTGTTTCAAAAATGCCCTACTGTGTGGTACGCTGAATCATATTGGTAGATTGGTTGGTCATGCCACAGCTCAATATGGTTGCCGACCCCTGGTCTATAGACATGAAACAACTGTTCAACGACAAGTGGCCCAAAATTCGAATTAATGTTGCAAAAAAAAGTTTTTTGCTTAACTGAAATTACTAACTAGAAGTTAATGACTGATATACACTCACTTACAAAAGTTAAGCACGGAGAGGAAAATGCTAATTTCCGGAAGCCAATCAGAATTGAAGAGGATGCAATTCACTGCAGAGGTAGATGGAAGTATGCAAATATGTTAGGCAATAGCCAATCGTGCTTTCATGTCAAGAAATATGCAAAAAGGGCAGTCTTATAAGAAGCCAGCTTTATGAAGGGTTACAGACGTTGATTGTAAGTGCTGATAGAAGGTGTTTAAAACTTTCGTACAATTTGTTTTCAAGACATACGTGTTTCTATGACTTCCAGAAAAACGAATGGTAGATTCTGAGTGCTGTGGGGCGCATTGAAGCAGGACAGTCGATCACAGATGTTGCTCTTTTCTTCGGCGTTCATCATTCTGTAATTTCACGTTTATGGAAACAATTGCAAACCACACAGACAGTTGTCCGAAGGCTCGTAAGTGGTCGCCCAAGGGTTACAATCCCCGCGGAAGATCGATATATTTCTATTGTAACCAAACGGAATAGCAGAGCGACCTCCACACGTGTGACATCTATGGTTACAGAGTCCATTGGTAAGGCTATATCTGTAGCTACTGTACGCCGAAGATTACATATGAATGGACTGTATGCCCGGGTACCTCGAGTTTGTGTTCCTCTATCCGTCCAATCAAGAGGGGCACGATTAAAGTGGTGCCGGAAACATGGCAACTGGACTGTGTCTGATTGAGGCAATGTCATGTTTTTTGATGAGTCAAGATTTGCTCTGGAGCCAGATGACAAGCGTATAAGGATATGGCGTAAACAAGGAACACACAATCATCACCTAACATCACGCATTCCGAGGCGGAAGCATTATGGTGTGGGCAGGGATTTCATTAATATACCGCACCTACATGCACATCTTTAAACGGGGCTCTGTGACGGCTGTCCCGTATCGAGATGAAGTCCTAGAACCCATTGTGAGATTGTACGCTGCAGAAGTTGGCCCTACTTTTATTTTAATGGACTATAACGCATGTCCCCATAGAGCTGACATCGTCGATGACTACCTGGAGAGTGAAGGGATTGCGCGTATGGCGTAGGCAGCATATTCTCGCCCGACCTTAATACCATTGAAAATCTTTGGGATGCTCTCGGCCGTGCTGTATCTTCACGTTTCCCATCTCCAGCAACTCTTATTGAGCTAGAAAATGCTCTACAAGAAGAATGGCGATTGCTTAAGTCTGCGGTGGCTGACCACCTAATTGAAAGCATGTTACAGATGAGGGGTAGGATCACATACCCTATTAATGTCCTTTTTTCATTTTATGCTGTTTATTTTCACTTTATACATAATTCTGCTTAAGTCTCCAGTATGACATTATCTGATAACTTACAAAAATTCATTACTGTTTTCATTTCTGTATATAATTATTGATTTTGTTTTATGTATAAATATATATGCTACTTTACTGCCAAATTTTATGTCAATCAAAGCAGTATTTGTTGATTTTTTTGCATTTTACATCTTCGTGCTTAACTTTTGGGAGTGAGTGTACAAAACTTCAAAATGTATACTAAAATTAACCCAGGAACAATTGGTTACTGAATAGTTATGATGTGAATTTTGTGGAAAATAAAAAAGTAAATTCATTTAACCTGGAAAAGAAGGCATCAGTACCCTACAGCAGTGGTCCCCAATTCCCGGTCCTTGGATCAAATGATATCGGGCCACTCAAGGAACATTAAATTATTTTCATTTTATTTACTGGGGTGTACTTCTCTCGTGTTTGTGCGACTCTTTCCATGGAAATCCCTTTATATTTCATGTAAGATTACTTTATATTCATTTTTTGGTGCAACTGAATTTTATTCTGTGAAGGCATGTTTAAATACAATTTAATTATTAAATCGAAATTTAAATTATAAATAATCAGCGTCCTACCTTCAGTGGGCCGTGGTAAAATTATCAAATGTTTACAGGTCCGGAAGATAATAAGGTTGGAAAGAACTGCTATACAGTTTTATGTCACGGATTCTGTGGACGTGATAGAATTTTGAAAGAACTTTCAACCAAACACAAAAATGTTACGTGTTATGATATTGAACTGTACATCCACCTTTGTGAACCTTGCCAGAAAAAGCAGAAAATTATTTTAAAAATAAGTTATTGTTGTGAAACTTGTGATTTTTTTCCGAATGCCAATACATTAGCACTTGTAATGACTGCAAAATGGTTTCTATCGATTTGTGTGTGTGGAACTTCTGAAAGAATTTTAAAACAAGTATATGCGAAATAACAATTTACTTTGTGCCCTAAAAACTTGATTAGAATTGAAGATATTCCTGACCATGAAATTCCTCCCCTGTTTATTGCAATTGTTCAGTCCAATGGAAGCGGCAAGGATTCGTCAAATGTATGTGTAAAACAAAGTATGTAAAACAAAGTACCAACATAAGAATTGTTTTTGCGTGAAAAATGTAATGAAATGTAATTCAAAATGCCATTCAAGCCTATCATGTTGCAACAAGTGGGTTAATTTTAATTTCTTGTTTTTTATATGAAAATTTTATTTTCCATAATAAGAAAGACATCAATTTTGCTTTTGGTAAAACTTTCATTTTCCTTTACGTATTATGAATAATTTTTTCATAATGGCACTCTTAGTATTTTGTCAAATTAACATTTGAATTTTTAGGAATGCACATCCTTGATATATTCGTAATAGACCTTATTTCATACTTTGCGTAAATAGCTTTTGTCATTCTATAGAATGCCTAGACATTCAATGCAATGCCTAGGCAAAGTATGTAATAAATGTCATATTTCATATTTTGCCTAAAAACTTCTGGCATTTTATACAATGCCTAGGCATTCTATAGAACACCAGCATTTCGTACTTTGCCGGTAACATATATAATACCAGCATTCATAATCCTAATTTTATGAAAAATTTCATGTCGACCATTATCGTTACTTTTCATTGTGAAAATATTCAGCCAAAAGTATTCAGATTTGTTACAAAATAAACTGCCTTCAAAATCACTTGAACTACACAATTAGTAAATAATAATTATAAAATTTAAATAGTATTATATTCAAACTGGTTAGTTTCATTATATTGATATCTTAATTTATTTTGCTATAACTACAATATACTTAATTTTTTACAAAAAACCTGCTTATTCGACTATTTATCTCATTTATATCCAAATTCGCCTTGCTAATGATCATATCAAAACGATTATAAACTACTGCTGTTATTAAATAGATTTAAATCACTTATTAAGCTCAGAACAGATTCATAATGATTGATTCATAATTCCGATGTGCTTGAATTAAAATCAAACTCCTTAAATGATTAGAAGTAATTAAATGAACAAACTTTTGCTATGCTGCTTATTTAAATAGACTAGAATTCTTCCAGTAATCCTATCCTATCGGTTATTAAAACAAGGACAGAAGATCTTGGCTGATAAGAACAGAAATTCTATTCGGAATATTTTGGATTCTTTCCAATGTCAAAGAATCGTTCGATCAAAGAATTCAAAGAAGCTTAATTTGTTACTTTTGTATTCCACATTGACAAATCAAATCTTAAAGCACTGCAGCTCTAGTAATCTATTCTAAATCTTTAACCGTACGCAGAATACATTTTCCTTATTTCCACGCATGATCATTTACACGGATAACTCTTTAATCCCATCGAATAAACATTATATTTGTTTTTCTTCCATTAATAAAACTATGACAAAGTCTGTTTCGAAAATGATACCAAGCAATGACCTTTTCCTTGTTTAGGTTGGTAATATTTTTAAATCTATCATAGCATACTCCCATTTGATTAAAGTTGCTGGGTGTTCAAAACCTTCAATAATTTTATCTCCTGCACATTTAATAGAAGACACTATCTCAGAAATTCGCTATTACATGAATTTTCTGTTTTATGCGATAGATTAAGTTATTGGAACATATTTTTCTGAAATTAATCTGGCTATTCGGCAAGGTATCCTGCGAACTTAAATTTTAATATAATAGGAAAATCTTATTTTCTTTTTGTCAAGAGTTTGTTTTAAATTATTTTATTTCATTATTTTTATCATGATCTCTGTGAATATCATACATTTTAATAGATTTTTAGTTTGGCATTCCTATAATTTTTTTAATATTTTAAATTTTGAGGTATTTTTTATTCTTTTCCCCCTCCTTTTGCTTAGTTTAATTTTATTTATCGTGATATTGATGTTTTTAATCAAGAAATTGCAAAAATGTTTTTGGCCGTAATAACCTAGTGTTTATGGTAGTGCCGGTTTACCCATTGGGCGCTTGGGGCAGGCACCAAGGGGTCCGAAAAGGCCAGATAAGTTGGACATAATTAGATTTTCAGGTTATAAATTCCGATCCGTCACCAAGGGGGCCTGTAGATCTTCTGCATCCAGAGCCCAAAAAGAGCTTAAACCGGCACTGGGTTATGGAACCAAACTCATGACCGGGATGTCATGAATTCGAGGCCTAGTCCACTGAAGACCGTCGAGTAGAGGGGATGATGCACGTTCTATTTGTCAATGCTCAAAGTCCTCCCGTTGGCTAGGTGTAGAAATTTGGAGAGGTGGGGTGCCAACTCAGGTGTCGTCCTCGTTACTTCATCGAGGTTCAAAAATTCGAGATACGTCACGAATAGCCCTTGTGTTGCCTTATAGTGTGATGTTAATGAATCCACCCTCACGCAAAAAGATTTATGGTTGCTCATCGGTGTAGAATCGTAATTGAGATTTTTAAGGCTATAAATTTTTAACGCGTAATTTTAAGGAATGGGACCCGATTTTGGAATATTTTGTCAGATATAGAAGTAGTCCAATATTAATATTATATTATAGCATCACTATCATATAGAGAGCAGCATGTTTTTATCATGCTCCTAATTTTGTCTGAATTGATCCGTTTTTTCTGGCACAAAATGTGTTTCGCCCCTTTTTTTCTCCTATATCGTAATCATAAATGAGCTATTTCTTTACATGTTAAAATGAAAATTAAATGACGTATGGAATATTTTGTGAAATTTTAAGCACAATAGTATAAACTTCCAATATTGCGAACTTTCATGAACATTAAGACCAGTGGCGAACACAGAAATTTTTAAAGGGAGGAGAGAGGGGGTCGAAAGAGTCCACCATTCTCGTATCATGCTCCAATACGCCGCCTAACATATTCTTGTGATTTTGTCGATTTTCGGGAACAAAAAACAGTAAAAAATTAATTATTGAATAAATAATGAGCACTAATTTATAAACTTATTATTAATAATAAATATTTACCGTAAAACCCGGCGTATAAAGCGCACTTTGAACTCAAAAAATATGATCGAAATTTATGGGTGCGCGTCATACGTCGGGTACAAAAATGACAGCTTTAAAAATAAAAAAAAGATGAGCATAGAAAAAAAATTAGATTTCTACATAGATCGAAATACTGTTTATTTAAAAGAAATGTCATTCCTTATGAACAAAAAGGGTTGTAATTCTAGAAATATACTATTTTTTTTCTAAGGGTTGAGGTAAAACCTCGAAAAAACGGCTTCAAAACACAAGAGAATTGCACACGTACATTTCATTTTTCTCTATAAAAAAAGGGGTGCGCGTTATACGGCGAATATACCTAATAATTAAAAATTGCAGCTCGAAAGTATAGCTGCGCGTTATACGTCGTTTTTAAGGTAATTAAATTTTTCGTTTTTGGTATCATGCTCTAATACGCCAACCAACGTACTTTTTTTTTATTTTGTCGATTTTGGGGAACAAAAACAATACAAAATCAATTATTGAATAAATAATTAGCATTATAATTAATAAAATTAATTATTAATAACAAATACACACACACATATTAAATTTTACGTAATATATACATAGGATTACAATCAATCGAAAAAAATCAAGTGCTATGAGGGGGCAGACCCGGGAACCCCCCTTGGGTGCGTCACTGATTGAGACATTTTTTCTTCTGAAATTGTGCTCTGCGTTTAGTTCAGGCTTTTGTACAGTTGGCGACAACAGCCCTAAACTTGTTCTTATAATCCTTAAACAAATACACATCAGGGCCTTCCGAATTTTTTTTAAATCTATTTTTATCTGATAAATTGAATAAAAAATACAATTTCCATGTTGAATACATTTATTATAACATATAACAGTAACAACTGTAACAGCTCCCAATGTGCCCAATGTGTAAAGAGAAATTCCACATCTCTCACTTGAAAGTTTTCAAAAACTATCAGTATTCTTTGAGCCGTGATAATAGGCATTTCTGTGGATAAAAGTCTGGTGACGGACAAGCCCATAGAAGTATGCCGCAAAAAGGGAACCGCACAATGGAAGCGGGACCACCTGATCGTGCCAGATTCAGCAAGTCCTCTCTAGGAGTCGAGTAACGGGGTGTGTAGAGAGGATTTCCTTCCCTCCAGCTGCTGGTTTCAGACAGAGACTTTCTCCGACGACGAATTCTTCCTCACCCCTTTTCAAGGCTCCCTTCTCAATTTAAGAAAAACCATTGTTGTGTTCAGTCAAAGATATAAAAAAAGAAAATAATATGTACGATAGTTTTTCGGAAGAGATGGATTCGTTCCAGGAGACAGATTTAGTCTTTTGTTATAAAGGGATGGATTGGAAGTGTAAAATTTCTTATCAATTAAGTTCGCGGGTTATAAATATTTTTGATGTATACATACATTTTTTTTAAAAATATATAAAATTCATTATAAATTATGTAACTCGTTTAAATGTCGTTAACGTTGCATGAAGTTAATTATTGTTAAAAGCCGTAGAAATGAATAAAATAATAAACAATGCAAGAATAATAAATTAAACAATTCAATATTTTAGACTATCCGAAAATAATTTGATGCAAATTTCTTCATATAATTAATTCTCTTTCACAAATCTACCTGTATAAAGACATCTTAAGTTTAACAAAAATTCTCCTCAAATTAAAGATATTTAGGATTAATCATTCTGCATCTATTTGAAAAAATTCTTCTTGAAGACAATTTAACTCGACATTTTATAATAATCTATAAAATGATCGCTCACACTGTGTTTTTAATATATATACATATCAGTTGCTAATTCACTACATTTTAGTTTTTTTTATGTTTCTTTTTTTTAAAACTGAAACGAGTCATTCGAACTGAACTGAAAAAGATACACGCATTTCATTTTCATAATTATAATGGTTATTTATTTTCAGTTATAATTACTGCGTCGCAACTTAAGTAGTGAGTATTGCGCCTCCTTTTTAGAAAAGAATTTACGGTAAAAAAAGTATTTTTTTCCACGTCCTTCTTTAAATTACATTAAAATGAGAAATAAAAGCACATCACATGATCTTATATCTAATATTGAAAATTTCTCGCATGAACATTTCTTGCACACAATAATATAAAATCTCCTTTTATAAAAATTTTGGAATTCTTTCTCGGACTGATTCCCCTTCCCATATTTTAGGTTCAAATACAGAATGGTGATGCAGATAGTTAACGTTTTCTTACAATAAACACAACGAATAACAAAATGTGTGTTCATCACAATTTGATAATGCTTACGTTAAAAACAAGTTACTTTTCAAAAAAAAAAAATAATAATTGACAAAAGATGTCTTGCGTTTCTGAAATTTTGAATAAATAAGCGATACATTTTTCACGCGCAATGATTCCCAGCAAATAAAATTTCGTTCATTAAAAACAGTGTAATACATAAATAAATTATATAATATTACTAATACAGTATAATCGAAGCAATGAAATATTCACATATATATATATATTTGGACAGCTTCATAATTTGTCATTTGTAGATTAATGGGGTCATTTGTCAATAAACAACTGTCTAACAGAAGATATATTCATTCGATCGTGTTGAAGCTAGTAAAAATATTCGAATCAAGGTGGAAGAGACATACTGGGATTACAGTGGATTTCGTTTGTAATTCTGGTGCATGTCATTTTTTAAATCTGAAAAAGGTTTCATGGTATAAAAGGGCTGATTAGTACCAACGATTCTTCTTTGCCACCACTCTGTGATTCGAAATCAGAATGTTGATAATTTAATTAGTAGCCCTGCGACAACAGAAGGGGGGGGGGGGTAGAAAAGATCCTGGAAAACTGCCGTGCTGCCATCTATTGTCGCATGGTAGAAGCTGATTCGATGGGAGGTCAATGTGCCGTGTCACAAGGTCAGTTTTTATTTCGTTTTCGTTACCTTCCTCCAGTGAAAGGCTCACTTGTCGCGTTGTAGGTGTGTGTCACGGCTCCAGGACAAACTTCCTCACTCACGCAAAACGAAAAAGTTTTGCCTATTTAGAAGCTTGCAAATGAAATTTGATTTCTTTCTGTGCTTGAATAATTTTTGAACTAATTGCGTAGCTATCATATTTTGAATTAAAACTTCGTAACGTACATTCCCAAAATAGTACTTAATATGTGTTTTCTCTCTTCTTTTTTTTTAGAAAATATGCAAAGACTTACTCGATAAATAATTTATTTTAAGAGATAAAATTTGTGCGGTTAAGTCTGTTACGCACGCTCCACACAAGATTCGTTTCATATTTCGAAAAGAATGCGCACTGCAGTCTCAAAAATAGTGGGTATTTTAATATTTATTCTTATAAGTCTGATTTATACATTATAATAGATAGCGAAAAGACTCCTTTTTTATATCTCTTGAAAAAATTTGTTCAGAAAATAAATTATCTACTCAGGTGTCATTGTTGAGAATTCAACATGCTTCATCGCATTAATAGTTTAATGTTATTTACCCTATTTGATTTTTATTACAAACGTCGCACTTAGAAGCTACTCTAGAGTTATTGGCGACTGACCGTGCAATTTTGGACCTCAGTTAAGTGACGAGGATAGTGTTTGAACTGGCATCCCAATCTTCAAATTTTCTACATACAGGCTGGATGGCGTGTCATGAGTTCAAGCTTAGTGCCGCTGCCTGTCAGGCTCGAACGTCCTCCCATTGGTGTGGTGTGGAAGTTAGGAGGTGCCAGCTCACATGTCGTCTTCGTCACTAGACCATGGTTCAAAATTACAAGGTTCGTCGGCAATAGCGTGCAACTTTTACTGCGACGAACTCTCATTCACTCCACATCCCGGACTCGATTACCAGGCCAGGAGTTCGTGACCATGTCACTCTGGTGTCGCGGTCACTCTGTTGCCTTAAGACTACGTTAGTGCAATTCAGCCTCCCTGCTTAATTTAATGAAATTTGATTTCTTTATGAAGAATATATTTGTATAAGGAAGGCTAAACTTGAAAAAGAAAGAATATAAAGGAACTGAACTTAAGAGGATACCAACTTTCAGGCTTTTACTACACATGTTTCGTGGCCGCGGTAGCAGAGTGGTCAAGGTATCTGATCGTGGTTGGCATTGTCACGAGTTCGAGCGCAGTACCACTAAAGACCCACCGTGTAGGGAAGCGATGCACGTTAAATCTGTCAAACGTCCTCCCGTTGGTGTGGTAGTTAGGAGAGGAGGGTGCCAGCTCAGGTGTCGTCCACGTCACTTGAACATGGTTCAAAATTACGTAATCCGTCGCCAAAAGCCCTCGTGTAGCTGAACAGTGAGACGTTAATATTCACTCACTGCACATGTGTGTTTCGTTTTTACTTCTGTAATTTCCGATTGACATTCCTTATTCCTTTGAAAATGTATATCCTTCATTTTTCTGTAATATAATTCTTATATATATATCCCGTTATTCATATATATTTCAGTATATTTAACCGAGAGCTACACTTCACAAATCTTTTAATAATTATTTCTAAGATATAATACACAACACAATTATAGAGAAGCTAAAAAAAAAAAAAAAAACTAGATCTGCATCATAACAGTTTTTGCACAGTTATAATATTTTTTTAACAATTCCTGCCGCTGATTTTTACAGAATTAAAAGCAAAATATAGTGTATTTAGCAAAATAAAAATTAATATTACCCATATGAAAACAATTGGCCTTTTTTGAAGCAATATGAGGCAGTGGCAC
>BMAV01027578.1:985296-1006401 GCA_019973955.1 Trichonephila inaurata madagascariensis | reverse complement strand
TTTTTTTTTTTTTTTTTTTTTTTTTGCGGTTGATTATAATCCTGTGCATGTAGTACGCAAAAATTAATTAAGTATTTGTTATTAATAGTTAATATTATTAATTAATGTTAATTATTTATTCAGTAATTAGTTTTTTACTAGTTTTTTTGTTCAAGAAAGTTAACAAAATCAAAAGAATATTTTTGGCGTCATGGAGGACTTTCGACCCTGTGTGGACCTCCTCTTTTAAAAATTCCTGTGTGTGCTACTGATGTCAGGTATTTGAGAATTTACTGTTGGTAATACTAATTAAACAGGGTCTATATTTACAGCACTGTACCGTTGCCAAATTGATGAATGAAATCAATACTAAAGAAGATGATTCGTAGACATTTAGATGAAGAAGAAAGATATATTTTTTTGGACGATTTTTCCTAACTGATTCTAGAGGGTACTGCTGAGAATATTCCAGAAAAACATTTAATATAGAAAAATTTTTTTAACATGCTCTTGTGTGTGTGTGAGGTCCTTATATTTTTAAAACTATAAAGTATTTCTTTTTTATTTTCTTTAAAAGAACTTATTAGTAAAACATATTGATTCATTAAAAAATTTTTGTATCTGTTCGAAATAATAGAACATTATTCAAGCAAAAATATTTTTTAAAAATTGTTATAAAGAAATTTGATTTAACAAAAGCGAAAGGAATACAGTAACAAGAGACGTGAGTAATACGGTAAAATATATTTAAGAAAAATAGTTTCATTAAAAAAAACTTGACGGTAGTTTTATGGCTCGCCGATTAATGCATTGTCACAGCTTACGTAAAATGACACAATTATGAATTAGGAATTAAATCCCTGATGTTTCTTGAAATCATCATTTGCAATTTATTTTATTTTAATTTTTTAAAGTTTAAATATCAAATCTCTACTTTTAATTCAAAAATACACAGAGGGATTTTCGAATGCCTTAGGGTTAAAACTTTTGCAAAGGCAATAGAACTATGAAACAAAAGAAGCCCAATCCAAACCTTAGTAACTCATGGACAGTTAGTGTTGCAACTTATGAACATCATAATATCTATGCATGTTAAAATTTCCTTAAAATTTCCGCTGATCTCAAATACAACGAAATCAGATGAAACTCGTTTGTAAAGAGAGCTTAACATTACTATGTTTTCGCAAGTAACTTTGACTTTCGTTAGAGTAGATTTGAGTTGCCTATCTATACTTTCGTAGACATATGTTATTACCAACCGAATCGGAAAAGACATTCTCATCTGAGTACATCAGCAAATAGACAGTTTCATTCCTGTTCTAATTTCAACTCGCAGGGTGGGGAGAACTGCCGCACGTTTGTTATTGATGAATCTTAACCTATTCTGGCAATATGTAGCTTATTTATATCTTACGTGTAAACCTAATCACCCTTTTCTTCTTTAATTTAATTTTGAAGCCACAATCATTTAAGAGTATATTGGTCACCAAAAGGCATAAAGATCTGACTAACCGAAAGGAGGCGTTGTCCTAAAGCTAAATATCATTTTGACTCATTTCAAGTCTAAAGGCTACATTATATCCTAAATGTTTGTGAAAAGGAGTTTCCCTTTCTGGCTAATTGTTCGGTAGAAAGTCAACAGAGATCAATTATCGTGTGATGAGTGATTTCGAGGAGCATAATCTTTCCATTCCGACCCTAATTACACCCACAGAGAGTGACTCACGAAGAGTCGGAATAATTGGGACGCGAGAGTGTAGCGTAAATCTCACCCCAGGAATCGAATCCTCACAGACGCGGCGATTGATTAACAAGGAGGCAATTAAAAATGTAGCCTCCCGCGTCGGACCTCACATCTCCTTCTTGGCAGGAGTCACGTTGGGACGCGCCGCCCCGTAATAAGAAATAATTGCTTCTAATGTGCGTACGCGTTCGATTCGATTTGGTATGTCGGGCGGCGAAACTTCAAGGAGATCGAAATTTCGATTGGGTTAGTTAGATTAGAGGCGGTCTCATACTTATAAAGCATATGAAGATTCATTAAAATGGTTGAGATGATTTTCTAGGCGAGTCTATCGATTTCGCACAACAATCATGTCTTCCCAATTCAACAATGAATTTTAAGCATCGCTGTGAATATCGCCCTAACTTAATTTCCGATGGACAAGAAGTTTAAAGATAAATATGTAATGGACGCTCCGCGTCGTCCATTAGTGTGTGAGGGTCGGAAGGGAGATTAGCCATATTCACAACAACTTCTGTTTATTCACAATTACGAACACAACACAAATTCAATAACCCAAGTTAAGAAATACACCAATTACTAAATATGGAAAGCAGTTGCGAGGGAGACGAGATACTAGAAGACTTAATATAAATCGGTTCACTTACGTCCAGGTAATACACCTTCTAATTCAAATCGGCCTAGTCAAATTTAATATATAAATTGACCAAATCGTCAATCTTAATATTACTCAAATAAGCTTCGAAGTGCTCACGCCTCACTTCAAGTTTCATCAATCTCTGCTATCGTATAGCACAGCCTAACCTCTCTCTCACTCTCTCTAACTCGAAAGTTTAATCTTTATATACAAGTCTTAATTTACAGAATCACATCTTCTTCGGAGGAGGAAGGCTTATAATAGAATAATTTTTATAAAGACCCAATATTCCCCAAGAGAACTATTAGTGGAACAAACGCGGATACACGGAACTGGTTACAAATGTAACAAATAACGGAATGTGTATCAGGTACGATTAATATTATTAATCATTGAATTACTGAACTGAATAAGTTATAATCCTAAAATCACACATGTCTCTAATGTGCACATAGATCTATGCCTTCTTATTTAACGAGGTAATTGGATGTAAATGAAACAAATGTTCCACAATCTAATAAGATAATGCGAAGTGAGTGAGTGTTTATTAACATCTAACTGTAAAACAATACGTGGACTACTGGTGACGAACCTCATAATTTTAAACATCGGTCAAGTGACGAGGATGTCACCTGAGCTGTCACCTTCCTCCCCAAGCCACCACATCACTCCAATGGGAGCACTTGGAGCTGCCACCAATTTAACGTGCATCAAACCCTCTACTCAGGAAGGGGGTCTTCAGTAGCCCTAGCGCTCGAATTCATTACACACCGGTCACGAGTTCGTGATCATAACCACAAGTCTGCCGTGGCCAGACAATGTGAAGTTATTTGTTATTAATGAGAAATAATGTGCGAGAAATTTAAAAGGAATTTATCTTTATTTAAAAAGTTCCAACTACAATCGAACCTCTATATAACGAACCTCTATATTGCGAATTTTTCTATATAGTGAACTTTTTCCTCGAACCTTAGACATTTCACGATTTTCTTCGTAAAATAACCTCTCTATAGCGAAGTACATTTTCTGTAAAACGAACTTTTTTTTTGTGTGATTCAATTTTCGTTCTCCCTTTTTTTAAAAGTATTTCTGAAAAAATTTCATGTTATTCTCTATTTAACACATTTTATGGTGGTCATAAATTTTGAACTGGTTTTATTAAATCCTAACTCGCCTACAGCAATAGAGTTCTGGACGTTTTGTCCAAGAAGTGCAACCATTAACCCCATTGCCCAGTTCACTAGAAGCATCTTCGATATCCTCTTTCACCCTCAGTGGAGTTGTCTCTTGTCCCCGTGTTCTAACTATAAAATAATGTATGTAATATTACTTGTATGCTTTAAATTATAAAATGTCCTCAAAATTCATTAATTTTAGTGTAAAATTATTTTCGTAATATTGAAAATGCAGTGAATTCTCCGATATTCTTTTTTCTTGTTTTCCTTGCACTTTTTCTTTCTTTCTTTATTGATGGGTAAGATATATAAAATAAATATATATTAATTTTTTAAAAAAAAGTGTGAATAATTACTTTTTTTTAATATATAGTGTTTATGAATTTAAAATTTGTTTTAAGTGGTTTATAAAGTATATTAAAAGATGAACCTCTATATAACGAATTTTCCATATAACGTTTTTCCGGGATTTAGCAACTTCGTTATATAGAAAGGTCCGACTGTACTATAATTCAGTTTTAAAATTTCATTTTTTATTTTCAATATGAAAACGTTACAGAGAGCGGATTCGTCTAATACAAACAAAATCGTAGAAAAACAGACAAAATAACCTTATAATGCTTTTTGATATTTTAAGCACTAGTTAGAAAATATTTCTTTCTATTATATTTAAAGTATGTTGCGTGTTTTAAGACCAAAATGGAAAGTAATGAAGAAAAATGGAGATTTAACTTCGATGCATGCGAAATTTCCGATAGACTGTTAGAGGAGGGCTGTCGATTTTTGTTGTACTGTAGGTCATTTAGGCATTACATCATGTCATAAGTGTTCATACCTTATCGGGTTTTGAATTTGACCTTGCATCCCAGCTAGGCGGGCACTGTTTGGGAATTTCTCCTTTAAAGTATTCAAATTGATTTTTCATTTTAAAAATAACAGACATTTTTTACACTGACTGATTCATCACTGCAAATGTACTTTTCCTACGCTCCTCCATAATTAGAACCGCCTTTACGTACAAATGCATGATCTAGCTTCTCAATATATTTCTTAAATTCACTTTTTTCCCTTTTATGCTTTGCTGATATTTTTCTTTAGTTTTTCTAGAAGTTATCAAAAACTTTTTAATCAGTCGCATTTTTCAGATTCGTCTGTTGATGACAGGCAATTTAAGTACCCTCAACTATATTTTCAGCCTTATTCGGAAAAAGAAATAAGTTATTTTTAATTTATAGTAAATTTCTTGGTATATAAAAATATATCACACGTTATTTACCCCTTTCAAATTAAGATGATTATGTAAAATATATGTTCAAAAGTAATCTGACATCATGATAAAATTACGTTTTTCGCTTAGTTTTCTCTTTTTATTGTTCTACATTTGTGTTCTAAATACAATAAAAGAGTAATACGTGCGAATATAACTAATGTGTGCTAGAAACGTTATAAATATTGAATTCAAAAGAATTATGCTAAAATTTTTATTTTCATTGAAAAAACATATTTTTCCTTAAAGTTAGCTTTTTTCCGAAGAAATAAGCGAACTCAAAAGAACATTTTACAGTGAGTGAATATTAACGTCGCACTGTTCAGCTATCCGAGGGCTTTTGGCGACGGTCCACATAATTTTAAACCATGGTCAAGTGACGTGGACGACACCTGAGCTGGCACCCCCTCTCCTGACTACCACACCACACAAACGGGAGGACGTTTGTGCTCTCAACAGATTTAACGTGCATCGCTCCCTTAAACGACAGGTCTTAAGTGTTACTGGGCTTGAACTCGTGACAAGGTCAGCCACGATCCGATACCTTGACCACTCGGCTACCGCGGCCACAGAACACTTTACAGAAATATATATTAGATTTTAAAAGATAATAATGTACTTACAGTTATATATAATTATTCTCTTAAAATTCTGTTTTTGTGTGGTAAATTTTAAAACAGGGAGATACGCATAGTCCAACATCGCAATAGGAACAAAAATATCGTGTTTCTTTTTTCACCCGTTTTCCAAAATCATTTCTTTTCGACCAACACACAAAACATTGCCTTGTTAGTCTCAATTTTTTGTAGGTGGGAGGAATCACTACTTAAAAGTTTTTTTCTGTCAATCGTAAGAGACTGGGCAAAATTCCTGGTCGTAATTTTTTCTCATTTACCGCCCCATATCTTTCAATAAGGTGATTTATAATATCAAACTTGAAGTTCAAATGATATTATTTTCCTCCCAGTTTCTGAAATAAAACCAAAGCACAACGATGCATCTAAAAGATGGAAGAATATTTTTTTGTATTATTCCTTGCCTCTGTTTTTTTTTTTTTTTTTTTTTTAATTTTAATTTTAATCTACTATTATAGGAATCTTTTAGAAACACTGCTCACTAAACGAGCAAAAACTACGGGCAAATCAGAGGATTAGAGTAGAAAGAAGTGTTGCCCGAGCGGCGCTTGGGCAAATCAGGGAAGTGCCATTTCCACCACACCGAGCGGTGTTCTGGCAAAACTGGGAAGTGGTTAATCAGGCAGTAACACACTTGGACTTATAACTACTTCAGTATGCTTATGTGGTAGAATAGTTTCACAGACAATCTAATGCTTTCATTATAGACTATGCAATGAAAAAAATTGCAAGAAATTTTATGTTAAGAATTCAGAAATGCACAATGTCATATATTAAATTTTCCACGGATATTTTCGTAAGGATTTAAGCAAATACAAAAAAAATTAAATGTTTTTTTGAAAGAAGAAAAATTTTTCTATTGACACAACAGCCCTGGGTGGGCTAAGGCTTCTCAAGAAACCTCTTTCATTCCAATCTCCGCTTAGCAATAGTTCTCCAATTAGTCACTCTTAAAACTTTAAAATCATCCTTCACACAATCAATTCACCTCAATTTGAGCCAACCTCTAGTTCTAGTTCCAATAGGTTTTGTAATTGAAAATTCTGAATGTCAAGGATGATAATTCATCCGGGAGATGTAGCCCACAAAACCTTAAGCGACCAATTTTGATGAATTTAATGACATCTGCTTCCTTAAATAGCTTACATAATTCAAAATTATGCCGTTGTCTCCACAATTCATTTTCATTCGCAACACCAAAGATATATCTAAGACCTTTTCGCTCAAAGATGGCTAGCTGTTCAGTCTGTGATTTATTCTAAGTTTCAGATCCATAGGTAAGTACGGGTCTGATGGTTGTTTTATACAACCTAATTTTTGTTTGCCTTTTAATCAATTTTGTCTTTAAGAAAGAAAAATTAGTTTGTCTTTTTCATATTTTGAAATAAATAAAAGGGATTATAAAAATGGAACATTTACCGTCGATAAGCTTATTGTGTGAAGAGCAAAAAAGTACAACGCTCGTGTTATTTATTCTATCCGTCATATAGATATTTTTCTATCTATATATTTTAAAATTTTTCAACCAATCTAACTTGATGTTCTTCAAACTATGACATATATCCTTAGGATTTAGTTTCAACTGATATCTGATTCTTAACGAACACACCATTCTTCGCTCTGTTAATGCAAAAAACAATCTTTATAGTTTTAAGCAATTGAAAGAATTCAAACAATCTAAATGAATGGAAGTAGGTGATTAATAATTTAACAGCAGAGTTTTAAATAAGTCTACTAAATTATGATTCATGAAAAGAGAATCAAGAATAAAAAGCGCGTAACAAAATCAATAGAAGTTTAAGATTATTTTCCAACGAATCTACAGCAAATGCATTATTGATTTCTATAAAGAGTTCATAATTTCTTTATTATCTTTTAAACAAAAATAATAAAATTGAAAAACGTACATCACAACAGAACTGAAAATCGTTAAACATAAAATAAAACTGAACAACATAACATGCGTCTAAATAGATTATAGTACATTTCAAATAAATTTTTTTTATCAATATAATTTGCATAGAAATACTTAACAAAAGAAACACACTTTATTCGCTTTAAATATAAATAAGTTGAAATATTTACCTCCACGGTTTTTCTTAAAAAAATAAATATATCTTATCTCACATAAAAATAAATTTTACTAAGTGTTTTCACAAAATTTTAATATAATCAACTATGTGTGCGAATAAGGCAATAATATATAATATTATGCGTTGTTTTAAATCATTAAATTATTATTTTGTTTGCATTTAATGCAATAAAATGTAAAAAAAAAAAAAATTCAACTTGTTCATATACAAACAGAAAAACAAGAACTACCTTTTTTCCAATTCTAAGCTAATCAATTTGAATTTGTTTGATTAATGTATGCCTAATTAGTATTAACTTATGACAATGAACTACAATAATCAATGGCAAAGCATTTTCTTTTCACTTCACACCACATGCAGACTGACAACTGCAGACACTACAACTGTCTTCATGTGATAGTTTTAGGATCTCGAACTTGAGACCTTTTGGCCATTTAATTTTGACTTTGCCAAATCAAGCCTTTTTCCCTTACATAATGCAAGATGCAGACATTTAAAATTTAAGCAAATGCACCCACACACACATATTCAGAATTAAGACCACTTTGAGGAACAAATACCAAAATTTATGGCGCACTTCCTACTGCCACCTAATCCTGTGAGAATTCCTTCAGGTGAAGAACAAAACAAATTCCCCCCGTCTGAATTCGAATTTTAGTGGCGTGCGAATGGTCTTTTTCTAACAAGATACCAATTAACGGTCATTGTCGATACCGCCCTTGCGCAGTGTGGGCTTCGCGGGGAGCGCTGAGAGCTATGGACGTTGGCTTCAGAAACATCATAAAACAGCGTCGGAACGTTTATGCTGACGTTGCGCACACTCGGGGGGTAAACTTCAGGATTTTGTTTTCTTATTCTCAAGCAAGCAGATCGTATCTCAGACACGGGAGGGCGTTATTTTACTCAGTTTCTATCTATTCTGCAGTGTTTCAACTCAGGTATGCCAGACTGGGTTGCCACATTGTTCTTTATCATGGGAGAAGGAATCTTTAAATGATTTTTATATGAATTATTTAAAAAAAATATATTGGAAACATTTCTTTTTGTGTGTGTGTGTGTGAAAAAATACTTCTAACTGTTAACTTCTAGTTGTTAACTTCTAGTTAAGAACTAAGAAATAACAATGAAGTAAATTCTTATTTTAAAAAATGGTATGTTTATTAATGATGGATGTGAATTAAGTATCTTGCAATCTGTAAAGTAGAGGACTATATGACTATTTATATCAAAAGATTCTATTTTACAGGGGAAAAAAATAATAATCGCTCATTTTTTTTTCTTTTTTCGATTCTCTGTGAACATGCATAGAATATAAACTAATTTTAACGAAAATGAAATTTTATTTTTGAGCTCTTTTCTTTATTCAGATAAAATGAAGTAACAATTTTCCTAAGGTTCAATTTTCTTAAGTAATTTGACATAGAGACTTTTTTTAAAATTAAAAATCTAGAGGGTAGACGAAAAAGAAGAAAAAAATTGATTGAATGTTGAGGCAACGCTTATTCCGAAACTCACTAAAATTTTTTAAAAAATGTTAGCTAATGTTATATATTAACACAACTAATCACGCAATGTCACAATAAAACAGATTACAGATGAAAAAATAAAAATTTAATTCCATTTTTTCTCAGTATTTTCCAGATAAAATCAGTACAAGTAAATGGTGAAAAGAAGTTTGCCAAAATTCATAAGCTATGTAATAATGTGCTGTGTTCTAACCGAAAGGCAGACTATGTCGTTGCTAAGGCCAATAAATGTTAGAAACAATTCGGAGTTTAAGTATATGTGTGTGCGTAGACACCTTTTATTAATTTTCCAACCGGAGCACTTTTCACAAACTGAATATCTAATAAAGTTATAATAATTGAAATACCAGGAAAATAAATATTTTTCCAAAAAGGTTCTCTTATTACTTTCCTATTGTTTATCTTTCAAATATTACCTGCTCTTTCAAAACACACACATAGTATTTTTATAAAAGTTAATTCTCTTATTTTTCTATATTTCTTCAGCTTTTGTAATTTATTTATAAAATCAGAATTTCTTTATAAGAGATGAGTATATATTTCCTCTTAAAAACTATGAAGTTTATTCTTTATAATGAGAAAAATTGCTTCAAATCTGCATGTGCTTCTACATTTAAAATACTTTTCATTTTTTATGTTCATGACACTCGTACTTATATATTTCAAAGGCTTCTAAAATGTTCAGGGTTGTGCTTTCTTGTCTTGTTCATTTTGGTTATTGTCCCTAATTTTAACTGAACGAATGGAGACTTTATGGAAAATATCAGTTTCAATATTTGAAGATTAAGAATATACATGACACAATTTTATTACTATGAAGAAGGAAGGGATTTGGGGAGCCTTTTTTAACAAAAGGCCCAGAGAATTATTTTCGGAAGAATTTAGGAAAGTGGTATCTGGCGTAGGAGAGACTACATTGAATTAGTTGAATATTCAAAGTGCGAAATGCTATTCATTACATCAAAATAAGCCTCCTTAGTTGGAATTGGCATGTTGTTCATGCGAATGAAAGTAAACATTCTAAAAGAAATCTTTTCGGTTGGACCATGTTAAAAGAGAAAGATCTAGATTTCGATGAACAGATGCAATAGAAGAGGGCTGTTCAGTCTTCAAGACTAAAAGTTGAATTAGTTTGGTTGTGCCAGTTGATGTAGCTGGAAATTTATGATTCAGAAGGCCTTTACAGTGGCGTCTTAAGATTTCTTGAGGCCTTGGGCTTTTATGGAAAATTAAGCTCCACCTGTGACCTTCTTAAGTAAACAGTAAATAGCATACGTTATCAAATACGTGTACAAATGATAACCCGTAATAAATAAATGTACATGGTTCACAATCTCGATCAAATGCCGCCTTTAGCATAAAGCGATGGTGTATGGTAGCAGGCCTAGACGCAGACGACGGACATGACATAATAATGCAGTCTTGCCACTATTACCAGTTGTCCTATAGTTCAAAATTCCCAGTCTTTCGAATATTTCCCATAAATAACATTTGACGATTTAAATTGTTCGGATCATGATCTTAATGAGAGGCCAAGCCGAAAACGAGGCGAAGACCTGGGCCCGAGCCTGGTTGGCCCATTCCTTAAAACATCCTTGGCTGTTTCCCCATATATACAAATATAAGCGAAAATGATATGGAAATATATTCATTTAAAAATGAATACGTGTGATGAATCCTTATAGAGATTGGGTGTTGACATTATCTGGGTAAAATCTAATAACTTCGCATCCTTTGATACGCCTGGATTAAATTATACATTGTTTCGTTATGTAATACATTTAATGTTTTTAAATTATCATTTTATTTAAATAGTGCTAAAATACTTAATACAGATTTAAATAGTGTTAAGTACTTTTTCTATCCACAGCTGTATTGTTATCTCGCAATAGTTCAATTAAACTTATCATTTATATAGTTAAGACTACACACAGTACCCTACAAATTTCATAACTAACAAAAAAAAATTTTTTTTTTCATTTACTTTTGGCTTATATCATTGAGAAGCTTGCTACCAAATTTCTGATATGTTAACAAATTAGTTTTTAAGATGTTTGAAGTCTTCTGAGCTTAGGTTTTGGTTTCGGTTTCATTTTAAAGCATTTTTCCACTCTTAAATTGAATTAATTAAAAATATTTCGGAGCACAATCAACATATTTTGTGTGAAATGTTTATTAATTCCATTTTTCATTACTAAAATAATTTCTGTTTGATTATATTTTGAGATCTTAGAATTCTCATAATTAATTGTTTAAAATTGATTTCTAGGCCAATTTTTGCTTTAAAAAATAGTTCGTATAACTTAGAAGCTTTATCATTAATTTTTTCCTGTTGAGAAAATGACATTGCTGAAATATTCTCAGGTTGCTGTGAGAAACAATATTTCGAAGAGATGGAATAGAACTGAAAATTGTGTATCTAAAAATCACTCCGCAGCTGATACTGAAATTAGACTTCCAAATACAAGTACTCTGAATTCAAGTATTGCAGATGAAACTGAATATTTCCTTGATGTATCAAACTATATCATAGTAAACATATTGTAGTACTAAATTTTAGTATTTTAAAGTCATACAACAAGAGCTAAAACTTTCGAAACTGCCCGATTTAAAACTGAAAAAAAAAAGGTTTTAAGAACAAACCTGACTATTTTTAGCATAACTTAGTGTCAGTATGAAGCCCAGTGGCTGAGTGGTAGTGCATTGCGTTTCCACACCACAGGTCTGAGGTTTAAACCCCCGACAGGGCAAGGTCGACTCAGCCTTTCATCCCTTCAGTGGGTCGATGAATGAGTACCAAGCTTGATTGGGAATTTAACACGGGGGGTTTCGCTTCAGACTGACCACGGAACATCTGCTCATGCACCTCAGGACCCAAGGTCCTCTATACTGATATGGACACAGTAGGTCTTGGCCCTCATGGGCTATTGCACTACTGAGTTAAGTTAGTGTCAGTATTATTTTGTACATAAATGCTTTTTATTTCAAAACTTTTGCGAAAATATTAGGTTAAGATTAAGCTGAATAAACTATCGTCGTAAAAAAACGAATGTTATCAATATTACGCAAAAATATTTTTTGAATTAAAAAAATTATTTTCAGTCATATTTAATTAAAATAGTGTTTTAATGTAGAACACACATACATTGATAAATAACATATTAAAAAATTAGAGCTTTACGGGTATTATAAGTTTTGGTTTTATACCTTTACACAAACTTTAAACGCGTTTTTCTGACTTTCAGTTTTGAAGTGTTCTCTAATCCCTAAGGGGTTTTTTTTTCTGTTCATCATAGAGCCTTGACATTTTTTGTATGTACTCCCAAACGTATGTTCTATAAAAGTTAGTATAAATTTAGGGCTGTAATCTTTAGTTATTTTTTTAAATGCTTAAGTTACTATTTTAAAAATTTCCATGTTTTTCCCAGGTTTTTCTAGAAAAATAATTTTTAAAAATCAACAATAAAATAGATTTTAAAACCCATACGAACTTTTGTTTGCAATAATAGAAGACACATAAATAATTTAAAATGACTTAAAAAGTTTAAAAAGTGAGCATTTTATAAAAATTAGAAAAATCTTAAAAAATTCTCAATTTTTTAAAATTGTAAAACAGTGGCTGGTCAAACTGACTTTTTACTTTCAGAATCAACTTAATAGTATAATCTTAATATAAAACATAAATTATTTTTACTGTTACTGTCTCCAAAAAAACGTTTTGAAAAATGGTACTGAGTAGTCTTAACATGAATATTAACTCATGATAGAGCTGTAAACTACATATACATGTAATATAATGCTGTACAGTTGATTTTTTGAATTTTTTTTAAGTATATTTACATTTAACTATGCATTCGTCAAATTAAATTACTTTATTTGTAAATAGATTCTTTTTTAAAAATAATTGCGAGTTTAAAGAATGCTTTTTTGTAATGGAAGCATCATCGCATTTTTTCATGCTGAGCGACCCAAGTTATACTGACCAAATTTCAATTAAATTTATTTCAGTTTTAAATTTATTCACCTTTAAAATTGAAAATCCGACAGATTTGAAGTATTTAATTTAAAAAGAAAACGGATTTATGCATTATTTGAACTATAATTATTTTGTTGCAAGTCAATAAAAAAATTACATTAACTTTCTCACATTAGTAGTTATCCTTAAACTAAGAAATAAAATGATTTTTAAAACCAATATTTCTTTCTTTTAGTATTTCGTCATAGAATTTAACATAATTTCAGATCTCAAATCCTATTTTTCAAGGAAAAAATTCTAAATTGTAGTAATATCTTACTATACTCTAAAAATTTTAACGATCATATAAGAAACAGTCAATAGTTTTATATTTTGATATTTCTCTATCTTTCATTTTTTTCGTTGTTATCTATCCCATATTCACCATTCTATTGAAAAAAAAGAAAATGCTCATCTGAAGCTACATCGTTTCTTGTACTATTGATAAACATTAAATACTAAGAGCGGTTACTCTTTCATCATTTAACTTCGGGAATCCTTGAAATTAATTTTCCATGTCACTTCGAATTTCTCACTAATCACGAAATTTCAGGTACCAGAACAAATTTTCTTTTGTTGCTTCAGCATTTATAAATTTCGGATGTCTTAAAAAAATATACTCAAAATCGTGAATACAGACACACACACACATTTATATACAGGGTGTGGCAAAAAAAACTCGGACAAATTTCTTGCCTCCTAGAATAGTTAACGAATTTCCTTTTAATTGGTGTTTTAATGTTTCTTTATCTACCACTTTAATAATAAAATATTTTTAATATATTTCTTAGTTTGTACTTTGATTTATGTGTTTTTGGATAAAACTGTAGCAGTGCTTTTCACCAGGAGAAGAAAGCCGTGTACTCCTCCCACCCTGTCTTCGACTGCATTACACTGGTCTCAGAGTACTAAATACCTAGGTCTCTTACTAGAGAAAAATCTCTCTTGGAAACAACACATTTTACACGCGCGTGCTAAATTCCGGATAGCTTTACGCTCTCTATACCCCTTAATTGGCCGGAATTCTGAAATGAATATCCACAACAAAGTACTTCTCTATACAGCCGTCTTGCGGCCCATATTAACTTACGGAAGTCCTGTGTGGGGATATGCAGCTAATTCTTCTATTAAAATTCTAGATTGTGCTCAAAATTCATTAATTAGATCAATCAGCCATACTTGTATATATACTCGCAATAAAAATATTTATAATTCACTTAAACTTTTAACTTTTAAATCTTATATTCAAAAACTTGCAAAAAATTTCTTCAATAACCTACCTAATATTAATAATGTAAATATAATAAATCTAGAGAACTACGATCCAAATCACAATAAGAAAAGGCCCAGAAGGATACTTCTGGACTCTTATAATCCTCCTTAATAATAGTTCTCGGTCATTCCCGAGTGGGAATGACCCCCTCAATAGCTAATTGTTTTTTAATTTATTATTTATTAATTTCCATGCGACCCACTCAGGCTTCCGACTCAATAGTTTAATCTTATCCGACTCCAGTGCAACGAGAAAGAGTGTTTGATCACTGCAACCGAATTCCCAGTTCCATGATTTATTGCTCTCTCTACCACTCCATACCCTCAAGTTAGCCCCGCTTACCTTCCACGTCCAGACACCAATGGGAGCTTACACAGACAATCTAGGCCTCTCAACATCCCAGAGCCCAATACTCCAAGTATGGGACGGAGGGACGCATCGCGTCCCAGCGCCCAACGATGACCAGCGATCTCTTGATTTATGTGTTTTTGATTATGTTGAGCAAAAGGTCTGCTATTTTAGAGTTGTTTTAGCAAGGGAAGCGACAGTGTGAAATCGTTCGTTTGCTTGTACCTCGACAAACAGTGTCAGATGCAGTTTGTCGTTTCGTAGAGCATGACAATAATGGTCGACGTC
Source organism: Trichonephila inaurata madagascariensis (assembly GCA_019973955.1). Taxonomy (NCBI): domain Eukaryota; kingdom Metazoa; phylum Arthropoda; class Arachnida; order Araneae; family Nephilidae; genus Trichonephila; species Trichonephila inaurata. Next base: position 991,421 of record BMAV01027578.1, on the reverse strand, counting down.
CAGGAAGTGGACGAAAACGCAATGTAAATACTTCAAGGAATCGTAAGGCCATCGAAAAGCGAATCCAGAGAAATCTGAGATCCATGAGACAGATAGCTCGTGACATGAGAATAAGTGACAGATTGGTGAGGTGAATAGCAAAAAATAGAGCTTGAACTTAAGCCTTACAAGTTGCGAAAAGTTCAGCTTCTCACTGGTACCGCTCCGGAGATGCCGAAAACTTTAGAGATGGTTCGCAAATCAGCGCTGGGAGAGATTCCTTTTCACTGATGAGAAGCTCTTTACGGTTCAACAAGTTCATTACTCCCAAAACGATAGAATCGGGTCTGTGAACGCTCCAAGCACCTCGGCAATTGTTCAACATCTCCAATATCCAAAGTCGGTCATGGTCTGGGGTGGAATTTGTGCAAGTGACAAACACCTTTGGTTTTTGTGGAAGAGGGCGTTAAAATCAAACAAAAAGTGTACCAGAGGGACATTCTTGTAGCTGTTGTACTTCCGTGGGCCCAAAATCATTTCGGAAATGAAAATTGGACGTTTCAACAAGACTCTGCACCAACTCACAAGACCAAAAAGACGCAAGAGTGGTGCAAGGTGAATTTTCCAGACATGATAACATCTGAAGAATGAACACCCTACACACTGGATCTTAATCACATGGATTGCAGTGTAGGTCCAGGGCCTGCACTAAACTGCACAAAACTTTGGACTCTCTAAATTAAAGGTAAAAGACTTGAGGCCCACTGTTGAAAATTTCTGCAAGCGTTTGCGCCTCTGCATAAGGCAAACGGCGATCACTTTGAAACCAACTAAATTTATTTATATTTATTTGTACGAGTGTGTACTCTTATTATTATTTGTTATATTTTGTTAATTTCTTAATTTTTTGGAAAGTTATATAAAAAATTGTTTGTCCGGGTTTTTTTTGCCGCACCCTATATACACTGGTGTGCAAAACTTAAGCAACAATGTAAAAATTTAGCAGATAGCCATGAAATTGCAGAAAATGAGGTCTGGAGATCAGTACAGTGAACACGTAAGTCAGTAGAAACGTCATGCGTATGCAAATATCAAGGACAAAACGTCAGAAGCGATGTGAGCGTACGCAAAACGCGTGATGTCGGCGCGCGCTGCTCAACAGTAGAATAAAATGAAGGACGGAGACGCAATTCAACATATTCGCTGCAAGTGCCAGTGAGTCAGTTCGTGAAATATGGCTAGAAGAAATCACCTGGACGACTTCACACGTGGAAGAATGATCGGAAAGCTGGAGGAGGGGCGTACTGTCACCAGTGTAGCTGCAGAGTTCGGAATCAACATAAGTGTCATTTCGAGCGCTTGGAAAGCGTTCCAAACCACAGGTACAGCTGTTAAAAAGGTTGGTGGTGGCCGCCCGAGGACGACAACTGCAGGGGATGACCGATATATCATCCTGCAGGCGAAAAGAGGTCGACAGCAATCAGCAAGCGCCATTGCTCAGAAACTCTGTACAGCAACGTGTCCACAAGTGTCGCGGTTTACTGTGGCCAGACGCCTTCACAAAGGGGGCCTGTTCGCCTGCCGTCCTGAACACTGCCTCCCGTTGAAATTTGGCCACCGAAGCCACCGTTTACAGTGGGCCAGAGAGCACAAAAACTGGACAACTGATCAATGGATTCGTGTCCTCTTTACGGATGAGAATCGGTTCAGTACCAGAAGCGATTCTCAACGCATTTTGATTTGGAGAGAGATCGGGACCCGGTTTTATCCCAGTAACATCAAGGTAAGATACCACTCCAGTGGTCCTGGAGTTCTTGTCTGGGGAGGCATTATGCTGAATGGGCGAACTGAGCTTCACATTTTCAACAGAGGGTTTGTAACCGGGGATCGCTATTGTGAGGAGATACTTCTTCCCCATGTGCGTCTTTTCCGAGGTGCCATTGGCCCAGACTTCATTTTTATGGATGACAATGCACGGCCATATCGCACTCTTGCTGTTGAGGAGCTGCTGGAAAGTGAAGATATCACTCGAATGGATTGGCCAGCGTTCTCCCCAGATTTAAATCCCATCGAACATGTGTGGGATGCTTTGGGGAGACGTATTTGCCACACGCTTACATCATCCGGAGAACAACCAACAACTCAAACAGATGTTGATTGAGGAATGGGCACTCCTACCTCAAGAAATGTTTCACCAGCTGGTTCTGAGTATGCGGAGACGGTGCGAAGCAACCATTGTAGTAAGGGGAGGGCAAATACCATATTAAGGAACATCTGCTTGTTGTTCTTCCTGTTGGATAGATAATCATGAGTCACGATAATATGCGTTCAATAAAGCTTGTTTTTGTTTGATTCCATACCGTATGCGTGTCATTCCTTTTTCATTGCCGATGCTTTCGTCATCCTTTACGTACATAATACTCTCCCTCATTTCAGAATTTCATGTCTCTCAGATGATTTTTCGTCAAGTTATGGCAATAAACCCACCTCTTGCTTAAGTTTTGCACACCAGTGTATATATATATATATAAAGTTTTCCGTGATGTGCTGTAATAAATTTATATACATAACCACAGTTTGGACAAATTGACATTTATGATGATGGTGAGGCTTTGCAAGAGCGGGCAAAAATAGTTAAACGTGACGATGTATTGCAAATTTATAGCCAATTATGAATAAAAATCCATCTGCAGAAAAATAAACTTTGTATGAAATTCAAAATAAAAACCAAGATCAAGAGTATAGATTGGGTTCTTATACAAGCCCTAAAGATCATCTTTGTGTTTTTAATAAACCATCATGCAAGGAATCAGCTGCTATCATTTCGACAAAAGACGGTTCTATAAACAGAAAGGTTGATGTTAGAAGAAGTGAACACGACTCTCAATTGTGAATTTTAACTCTAGAACTACATAATACATGAAAATAACAGTTTTATAGTTTGAGCAATGAGTATTAATAGTAGTATAATCTGTAGAATGGGGGTTGGTCCCCCGTTAGGAAGACAGAGGGAATCTCCCCCTTCGAGAATTTCTCTCTAAATGAGAAATTTAAAACCTCAGGAAACACAGAAAGTCATTACAGTACAGAATTAAATGACAGTACACTTTATTAGCAGAGTAAATTTGTTAATAGATTTACCTTTTATTTCATTTCTTTTTCTGTGTAAGTATTTAAAATTCGAATAGAATGAACAGATAGTGAAATCTAATATCGAGTTATCAATTATAAAACATAAATTGTCGGTATGGTATTTTTCAGATGCATGCAGACTATAGAAGTAATTTCTTTCAAATTATTAGTTATAAATTCTTAGCAAGTACTAGTTCTCAGTTTAGACATAAATGAAATGATATCATTTCATGGCCCTTACTAGTGTAAAGAGTTCCAGGAGTAAAAATTTCTTGCTATAATGACTCACTCTGATTACAGAAGATGTAAAAAAATGTAGAGTTTGAAATAAACTGGACTATTCGTTGAAAAACAGTCACTTTTCTCAAAAGGAAGCTCGGAATTCAACTCAGAAAATGAAAATGACAATTGTAGATTTACTTATAAAAAGGACTAATGAATTACTTGTTGATTTTGATTATCACTATTTACTTATGAGGGCGTAAATCCTGATGAAAGCTATTTCCAACTCTGATTTTATTTATATACAAAAATAAATAAGATCAAAAATTTTAGTCCCACTCATATATATGTAGGTATATAATCCTTGGTTAAATCAGTATTGTTATTTATAAAGCAAGGGAAAAGACAAGAAATCATTCATTTATCTATTAGAAAAGTAGACTTCCTCAAATTAGGCCTTATGCTATCATTGAAAATAATTAACTGAAACATTTTATAAAGGTCGCGATAGCTTAGTAGACATGGTCACGTATTTATGGCTGGCGTTTGCCGAGTCGCGGTATTGAGGCCTGGTGCCTTTGAAGACCCGCTGTGTAGAAGGGCTGATGCACGTTAAATCTGTCATGGCTCAAATTCGTGACGTTGGTGTGGTGTGATGTGGAAGCTAGGAGAGTGGAGTACTAGCTCAAATGTCGTCCTCATCACTTTATCGTGGTTCAAAATTTCGAAATCCGTCTCCAATAGTCTTTATGCTGTTTTAGAGAGTGTTGTTATTAAACACTCATTAAACCATTTTAGTACCAATGATAACAAATTGGTTTTTTTAAATAAAATCTTGCTCTTTTTTCCTTTTTAACGAAAAATTAGCATTATAATTATTTTTTTCAGAAGTATTCTGTTAATTTCTTTATTACATGGTTTTAAGATGAATATAATTCTTTTACAAAAGAATAATATATAATAATCTATATATTTTCCTATAACTCTTTTTATCGTAAGATACATATTTTTTTCATTAAAAATAAAGCTATGAATGAAAATAAGTATACATTTTACTTCAATGCATATATCCGCATAATAATCAGAATATATAATTCTATATATTTCTGGAATCACAAGAAGTATAGCAAAAAATTACCTTATGTGTGAAAAACTAATCACGTACAATAAGATTATTACTAGTTTTATGTCATTGAAAAAACTGCACAATATCAACGGAAATTATACTACAATATTCTTATAAGCCAATGTATTTTTTGAATATTTTTAGTGTATAAAATTGCTTAGTTTTCTTAGCAATTATACGATATTCACAGACCGGGTTAAAAATGAATAATACGCAACAATAAATTAAGGCAACCAATTACATCATTTTCAGGAATAATCATTTTTTCCAGCTTTCTGAATCAGATTTTTGGTGTTTAGTAAATGTTCTTTACAAAACTCACAACTTACAAAGGTCATGAACTCTGAAAATCACAAAATGTAATAAGCGAAATCGAATTTACTGGAAGCTAAATTTTCATTTCGTTTTATTGGAATTAAAAGCTAAATTCCTATCACGAAATTTTAAGCATTAATTTATTTAATAAGCGAATATTAAGAAATATATTGTAATTTTTCTTTAAAAAAGGGATTCATCATTTTTCAGTTTGGAATAATCTCTCTCGAGATACATTCATATTTTAAAAGAGCATCATGAAATTTAAATACTTTAGTAAATGAATATATACAATGTAACATAGAATATCGACTAAGAAAATTATTTCATATTTATTCATCAACGTATAACTTTCAAACAACTAGATAAAAGGTTATATGAAATTTATACAAACATTTATTTATATATGTAATTTTAATCAAGTCCGTTGAAATTATCCGAAGTAAAATAGAAAAAAATAAGAATAGTTATGATTATTGAATTATCATATATTTGTTTCCTATATAAATCATGTCAGACTTGTAAATGTCAGCTGTTGCTGTTCCTACTTAAATAGATTTTCATAATTTTTTTCTCTGATATTTCCATTGAATTGATTCAAAGGAAAAAGAAGAATCTTTTAACTTTACTACGATTTCAATTCGACATAACGATTATTCATCGGATTTTTATTACTTTCTAATACAATATAATCAAAATTTTCTTTTGAAAAAAATTAGTTCAAATTTGTATATTCCTTAATTATATATTCATGAAACACTTAAACTGAATGATAATTTAATAATTCTAGATGCGAACATACCATCAATTTTTCCTCTGGTGTATTTCCACTAACAACTTGAAAACGCGTTCTCTACATCAATATTCAAACTATTTTCATCAAAATCTATTCTGACTTTATGGACACCCTGTATATTCCAGAGCTGCAAATCCAAAGAAGTTTCTCTAAATTTACACCGTGTAACCAGCTTTAGATTGAAAAATAAAATATTCGTCTAGTTGGGGGAACGAGTATTTGTTTCGACCGCGAAAACATTATTCAGATAAATACTTCGATCTTATGAAACAAAGAGAGTTAGACTTGCTCACTTACCATGGTGGTGGAGGCGAGACTTCATCTCACCCACTGAGCGAATTCTTGTGCCGCCTCGTCGCCGGGCGTCACTCCCGTCGCAACTACATCTCGACGCCTACTCCATCCTCCCCGATTCACTTAGCACTAGGTGATATTTCATGTTCTCTCAAAAGCAAATCCATTTGCCCCTTAACAATAGACCATGAATCGGCCTCCAGCAGTTCCTGAAGAAGAAAACATTGGCCACCATTCACTGCAATGTGTCGAAGAACTGCC
>BMAV01027578.1:879549-959632 GCA_019973955.1 Trichonephila inaurata madagascariensis | reverse complement strand
TTTTGGATGAATGATTTAATATTAAGATATCTAAAGAAATAAGGGGTATAGGTAGCCCAGTGATCAAGGTATCGGATCATGGCAGGCATGTCACGAGTCCGAGCCCAGTACCACTAGAGACCCACCGCGTAGGGGAGCGACGCTTGTTAAATCTGTCGAGAGCTCAAACGTCCTCCCGTTGGTGTGGTACTTAGGAGAGGAGGGTGCCAGCTCAGGTGTCGTCCTCGTCACTTGACCATAATTCAAAATTACGAGGTCCGTCGCCAAAAGCCCTCGTGTAGCTGAACAGTGCAACGTTAATATTCACTCACTAAAGAAATAAGACATTACGATTGCAATGCATGTATATGAAAAAGAATCAACTGACCTAGGAATCCTGATTCCTATCAGTGGTGTCACAAAGGTAGGGCTTGGCGAGTTCAGCTCTCCCTCCCTTATAAGTTGATAAATTTTTAAGCGTTTCGTATATTTGTCTTTTAGAATATATTTGATTCTATAGTATAAGTCTTTTAAGATAAGCATTAACTCATGCATGTGAAACTTGGTTCATGTCTCGAACAGATGAGAACATAAGTATTATCTAAGAGAAAGGAAGATTTTAAGACTTATTTTTGGAGGAATTAAGGAAAATGGCACGTGTTGAAGAAGATCAAATTTAGAACTGTCACTCATAAAAAAAAAATCTGACATCGTTAACTTTATCAAAGAATAAAGAATTAAATGGACAGTCCACGTTGTCAGAATGGACGAAGATCGCACCACTAAAAAAGTCTTCAATTGACACACGGAGAAAAGGCAGGCCAAATCCAAGATGGATTGATGGCCTAGAAAAAGACCTCCTAGTTTTGAGAACTAAAAATTGGAGAATAGCAGGAAGAAGGTTGGCCTAGAAAAAGCTTCTGGAAAAGGTCAAAGCCCACCCCGGGCTGTCGAGCCACTGAGGAAAGAAGGATTTGCCTCCTAAATACTTTCACCCTTTTAATGCAGTTCTTACCTTGTCGAATTGAGAGGCAGTTCTACATGCTTGACAGAAACTTACACAATATAAGGTCGATATGGCAATTTTTCTGTTACTTCAGTATGCATGCACTTGGTCTATCGAAAGCTCCGTCCATTTTTCGAACAAAAGTATAAACACGTTTATATTAATATTTATTGAACAATATAATTTCCGTTATTACTATGATATCTGTCCAATGTAATCCAACTCAAAACGGAGCTTGACCTTCAATAAGAGAATGTCTGTATCGGGTGGGATGTTAAAATATCAATACACAATGAGATTTTCGAACCTAACGAAAGGTTTAATGGACTAAATTCATGATGGTCACATGATAACGGCAATCACGTGTTTCTCATTCATTAAAAGTTTACATACTAGTTATTCAACTTGTAAAGTTTAGATAACATTTAAAATTTGATGATTGGGCAAAGAGTTCACGTGCTGAAGTTCTTCAAACAGTTTTCAAAATTTAAAAAAAAAAAACCTTTACATTATATGAATACTTTTAAATTAAGTGCATTTTGTTCAATTATGTGCATTATTATATCGTTGACAAATATTTACTTTTTAAAAGAAAGTTTCTGCAAAAAGCAAAAGTTGGCAACAGTGAAGCGCGCGAACTAATTGCCTGGAAACGCGTGATTACATTTATGATATAATTATGATGTCAAATTAATTTATGAATTGATTGGCTGAAAACACGTGACTGAGTTATGATGTGACTATGATGTTACATGAATTTAGTCCATTGTCAGCAAAAGGATAATTCAAATAAAGCAGCTGAAAAAGATTGGTACTGGTCAATAAGAAGCAAATTGTATTGCGCAAGGACAACTTCAAATCATGTACTACTTTGACAACTTACCAGAAAAATGCAAAATTAGACAGAATTTCTATCACCTCCACCATATTTTCCAGAATTATCACCTCTATTTTTCTTTCTCCACTTGTTATGCAACTAGTGCAAAAAATTAAATTTTTCTTATTTAAACCAATGTAAAATTAGTTTTTGAATGCGTAAGTACTGGAAGAAAAAAAAAGAATCCAAAGAAAATTGATAGAAAAAATCCTATTTATTTAGAATGATGAGTAAAATTAATTCTCCCTCTTAATTTCTTTAAAATACCACATTTCATTTTGTATTGTTAAAACACTGCAACATGTTTTTTATATTGTTAACATTTTCTCACTAATTAACAGTAAGACAAAAAATATAATTTGAGTTAAAAAAAGAAATAAATTTGTACTTAACAGATTATTAAATATATATTTTGTCTTTCGGTAGTATAAAAGACTGAGCAAACTAATAGCTAATACGTGCGAATAAAAACAATAATATTTTCTTAATAGCTCTAAGTGTTTATTAAACCCTTGTTTAAGTCTACCACCCTCATTATTCAAAATTTGACAAGAAATAACAAAGGAAAGAAAATTAACAAAATATTATCATTAGAAAACAACCAACTTTTTCCTTTAACATGGAATAACATAATCCAAGATTTAGCAGCAAATTCTTTTTTAATACAGCTGATTTAGGACTACTAATGCTTTTGCAAAAGGATAAGGATGTAATTCATAAATTAATTGCTAGTTCAATTAAATTAGAATTTAAACTAAGCATTTTCTTTGAAATTTGAGAAATTTCAACACAGACCCCCAGAATAGTTTAACTTATTTTAAATGTACAATGCTTATTGCCTACATAATAAAAATACCCATTTCTCCATAAAAATATGAACTATTATCAACAATTTGGTTTCAATTTAATATAGTATTCATTTGTTTGCCATGAAATACAATCAAAAGATGAAAATGAAAAAATACATAAATAAATAAATAAAAAAAATTTAAACAATTATTTAGCAATTCTCTTTTTGCTTTATTTTATTTATAATAGATCAAATATTAAACAAATATTCAGGATTTAAATAAAACTTTTACATTAATATTATGTTAGAATAAAATTTCAAATTTTTCAATTTAGTAAGTAAGAAAAAAATATTTTAACAAATTAATTCCAGTAAAATTCAGATGAAAATTCTATCCATAATAATTTCTTAATGAATCTTTTATTTCTGTTTTTCTAACCCCTTAACCAAAATTATCTTGAAATATAATATATATCTATTTCAACTCATCCATTATGTAAAAAATATATAATAATTACAATCAATAATTACCAATGATTAAATACTGATATCAATCATAAATAATACCATTAACATTGATATCAATCTTTATTATCATCAGAATACAACAATAAGCTTAAATAAATGCATCATAAATTACATTTATTTTATTCTACAGGAAATACAACAATAATTACATCTTATGCAGTAGCTGAATAATTTAACACCTCAAATTAAAACGAGGGAGTTTATGTACAAAATTTTGCTTTCAGCAATATGTGACACATTAGCTCATAAATTCACATTTGTGCTACATAAAATCCACAATAAAAACAAGATAAAAAATATTTTAAGAAAATACTTCAATTCAAGCAAGGTATTTGAAACTAAAGTGCTCTCAAAATGTCACAAATGCATTATATAGATTATACAAATTAAAAGTTGAATAAATTTAGGTGCATTCACAGTTTTTAGGGTAAAGATAAAATTTAACATTAAAAAAAAATGCAATCTACGTAAGAGGACAATTTTTAACATAGCAAAAGCATAGCTTATGCAAAATTCAAAAAAGTAAAATAACAATTTTTTTGGAGTAGCAATATAATTTGCATCATACAAGCAATAAAAAAAATTTTTACATTTAGACACTTGGCAGAGCAATAATGACTAATTCTCAAAAAATTCAATAATCATTTGCCATTTATTATCTTATAACTGAAAAATAATTCATTGGGTTTTCTACATTTTCAAATAATAAAATAAAATTTTTTTGTTTATTTATAAAAGACTAAAATATATCAAAATATAATGTAAACAATTATAATTCACACAAACACAAGATGAATCCGAAACAATTAAATTACAAGGATGACTTTTGATATCAATTAGCATACATATTTTATACTGTAAAAGAAATGACAAAGAATAGAATTCAAAGTGGGGCATAACTGCACAAATATATACATACATTTTATAGATTGAAGATTTTTTTAATATCACAGATCTATTATATATACATCAAGCTATAAAAAAAATTCTGAAACAACAATTACTCAAGCTAATATCAACTATCATCAAAAATTTATATCAAAATATAAAAATAATCAAATGCATTATGAATAAAAAATACCTTTTTTGTCACAAATCTGACAGACTAAATCATAAAAAAATAATAATAATAATAATAAAATCTATTTAATTTTTTTAAAAATTATAAATTGAAAAGATAAAAAAACTATTATTTAAAAATCTTATACTTTTACATAATTACAGATGGAATGAGAGTTAACTTATATCCAATATCACCTTTTAAAAAATATAGCATACATTTCATTTCGAGACAGAAAACAAAAGACGATTATTTGTGTTTCCAGGAATGATTACATAAAGTCGTATAACAATGCATAATTTTCTCAAAATTATTTACTAATATTCCTACCTATAGCATTGCTGAAGCTTTTGCTACTTTAACTGAAAAAAAATAGACAACAAACATTAGTACACAGGTGGGAAAGAAGTCAAAAGTGCATGAAGTAATTACCATTGTGATATATTTTCTTCATTGCATATATAACATCGAAAACAGCACATAAAAATTTGTTTCTATGAAAACAACATTTCACAACAAATAATGCAGTCACAATTCAATATAGAGTTAATACAAGTATGTACAGCAATATCAACTATTCATTCAAAAATTAGTGTACTTTAAAGTACACTCCATAAGGTTGCATTTCATTAAGCAAAACGTAAATTTTTAACCAAATTATTTTTATTAAAGGACAAAGTAAAATACCAAATTAAATTTGATTTATTATAAAAATCCAACATTTAAGGGATTCTCAAAGAGAAGCAGATGGATTGTTTAAAAAAAATTTTTGATCGAATGAATATATAATAAATATGATAGATGATAACAATAATGATAATAAATAAATAATGAAATTGAAAAAATTATTAATAGTAGTTTTAAAAACATATTTATAAAAATTATTAAATTAAAAGAAAGCGAATGAGAAAGAGAAAAAATTAAGTGGAAATGAACTGAAGTCCTTGAAAACAGAGATATCCAACTTTTTATCTTCTTTGAGAAAACAGAAGTTATTTTATCAATATGTTAAATACATTAACATTTCACAATAATAAGCACAAACATATTAATAACATAAAGACATACACTTCTATAATTAGAATTTTCAATAAATTTTCACAATTTACTCTTATTTATTAAACAGCACATTTAGGAACACTGACATCTTTTTAAAACAAAGAAAAATGCCTTTCAATAAGCTAAAATTTTATTTACATTCATCGCAGTCTTTTTAACATAAAACTAGAGATTTATTATATGTAACATTATAAATAAAATCTTCAAAAGATGTACCTATGTTAAACAATACTGATGCCTTTCTAAGAAAATTTTGTGAAATACATAATTAATACAGATATTTGATTATAAATTCCCACAAATACAACAAAAATTACATGAGTAGAAGGAGTGGGGAAAGAGAATGAAATAGTACATCATTCAGCACAGATTTGCATATACAAGCTATTTTTAAATGCTTTCAGTTTTTACTAAATGTATACCTTATGTAAAATATATGTACATGCTCCAATAATTTTTTTTCTTTTTCATAATAAAATTTTTTAGTTTAAACTCATTTGAATCATTTCAGTTCTTTAATACTTTTCTAGCCAAAAATGTACAAGAATTCCTTTGTATAAATTTATGTAAATATTCATATCCATGAGATAACATATAATGAAACTTGTGCCCTTTCTATACATTAATAAATATTTTATTTACTGTTCCTCAAATTCTAACTGTGAATCAATTTTCAATATATTAAAAATTCACAACAGTTATAGATAAAAATTTAAAAATGACTCACAATAATAGTTAACTTCTGAACTAAAACTATATGACTTCCAATGAAAACACTTTTTGTATAAAAATTAATATCTTAAAATTGAGCAAAAGGGGAAATGAATTCAAGAAAAGGACAAATACCATGTTTACATAGTAAATGCAGTTCTCTTTCAAGAAAAACTAACTTTTAAAACTGAAAAATATAAATAATTTTTTTTAGCTCAAAAATTTAACAACATGCATTAAAAAAAATCCCAATGCTGGTATTTTTATGATGTTTTAGATTAAGTAGTTTGACTAGTTTATAAAACATGTAAGCTCACTTGATATACACCTTAATAGAAGCCATACACATTTATTGCTCTTTCACATCTATTTAATGATCTTCTAATATTAGAATATAAAAGCAATGGAAATAACTGTAGGAAGCCCTTAATGTAAGCAAGACAAAGTATGTGAGCTTTGCAGGTAGACATAAATGCCCAAAAAGAATGAAGCTCAAAGCATACATATAGGAAACATTTAAGGACATGGGTAAACACAGATGCAATGCTATTGTTGGTACAGAAATATTTTGCAGGAGCCGAAATTACAGTAATACCATTCATTAACATGTCGCTGGAGATCAAAAGAATAATACCAGTATATCCCATTTTGTTCGATATAGAACAATGATTTAAAAATGCAATTTATCCATGTATCTTAAGAAGTGGATCGCATTTTTAAAAATGTTTACAGTAAAATAGCTTTAATTTTGCAAATTAAAAGTGATCATACATCATTCCAAATCGAACTAAAGATGAAAAAATTGAATTCATTAGTGAGATTTACTTAGTATTGGGAGAGAGATTGAAAAAAAAAAAAAAAAAACACCTTAAATTAAAAACCTGACAGCTAACATCAGATGACAGTCAGTTATTTATCGTCATTTTGTCAATAAAAATAAAACATTTTTAAAATATGGCACAGTCAAACCTCATTAACACAAAAGTAAGAGGAAAAATAACTAAGCAATGTCAGTTCATATGTACACAAAAAATTGTTTCATAAAAAAATCTGATTTATGATTTAAAATACTTTTTAAAAAATTCACTTATGCTATAATTTAATGCAATTGTTCACTTTTGTAGTACTCAGAAAAGGCAAAATTGTAGGAGACTTTAAAAAGAATCCCCATGCTAAATATCTTCTTTTATAGTGTGATAATACTTTCATACTGTTTCAAAATTTATTAAAAGTATACTTCTAATTTAAGTACACAGAAATGATTTTTTATGCATTATAAAACATTTATTAATAGATGCTTTGTGCAATTTAGTCAATTTATACAGAATGAATATATTTTAGTGATAAAAAAAGCTTACTGTTTTTTACTTTTTACCTATCCAGAAATATAGATAGCATAGAAAATAAATTCCAATGCATTATTAAACTTTGGGAATGAAAATAACTTAAATAATATTCGAATGAAATTTTTAACTACCACTTTTATTTGAGGGCCTATATACTTTGTATTAATAAGATTTGACTTGGTATCAAAGTAAATTCGAATTATAAGTAACTAAACAAATCTATTTCAACAAAAAATAAATACGTAAAATAACAAAAACATTTCTTGGTACAGCTGAGCAATATCAAAATGCACATCAATCTCTCAAGGACCATTATTTGTTTCAAGCATCTGTAAAGCATTTCCAGCCAAATCTCGAATTTTTTCATCATTGTGATTTTTCAAAGCTTTCAAATCTGTCCGGATAGGAGTGCTATTGACTGCAGATCTCATTTTAGCTGAAAAAAAGTTAGAATAATTTTCCTACTTGACATTTTATCTAAACAAGATTATTAAAAAAAAATGGAATGGAATGAATCTCTGACTGGATTTAATAAAGCTACTAAATGTTGTAAAAATTAATAAATTGCTTATACCAATTATTGTACGTGAAAATACATAATACACTACAGTTTCAAAGATACTTAGTATAGTAAGTTATATAATTGAGATATTTTAAGATTATTTGATGGAAATGACATTTTAAATTTCAGAACATTTTCATATAAAAAGACAAAAAATGTTAAAATGAGAGACATGAATTCCCATCTTTTATGTTTAAGCTGTTGGGAAGGAATGACAGAAATTTACATTATTTGCAGAGATGTTAACCATTTTGGATTTACTAATTTTTGTAAAAAGTGTTTTTAATAGCAATTTTCTTTAGTAGATAAAGCAGGATGTGTGGAAATTCAGGCTATATACTTTTCACTAAGTACCATTTGCAATGTGTTAATATAATAAAAGTATAAATTATTTTTTTATATTGAATTATAAATTATGCACATTTCTGTGAAACATATTAATTTCCCTTTATCCTACATATTTATTAGACAATAAAGAGAATATTAAATTACTTAATTAAAAATGTAATGAATGAATCAGTTGATTAGTTTATTATTTTACTGGCCTAAGGGCCATATTTAGCAAAGTTGCACTAGCAATGAATGATTTGCGATTTATAAATCAAAAATCAGCGCTATAAGAATTAAAAAATTAGCTTTAAATGATTTTTACTGTATAATTTAATTTACAAAAGCAGAAATTTGCGATTTTTTTAAAAAAAAAGTTGATTTATTGAAATACTTTTCCTTAAAGATTTCTCTCCAAGTATTTCCTCAAGAAAATTAAATACAAAATTCTGCTTTGAAACAATAAAAGTATTACTTAGGCCAATAAATGCCAATGCGATTTTTAAAAATCATAGCTCAAGTTCTTTTTTTCTTACCTCTTAAATATATATGAAATAAATAGACAGTTAATTATTTTAAATATAGTTTCTAAAATATAATTACCTGAGCACAGTAGAACCACAAGGAGAGACAGAGCATTTTGGGTGAGTTCAGGAACTATTATATCTCCACCCATAACTTGATACAAAATATTTATTAAATCAGTTGAAGCTGAAATTTCTTCCACCTCAGCTAAAAGAATGAAATTTTTTTTAAAAAAATTAATAAGCATTTACAATACTAATAAATAGCATATAATATCCAATTGTCTTATAACCATAATAAATGCAAAATAAAAATAAGTAGTCTAATATTTTTAATCATTAAAAAATTAGAAATTCAGTTAAGTTAAAAATATATATATATATATATATATATATTTTGTCTTTGCCAAGTTTTCAAGATTAGTTCCACAATTATACATTAAATTTAGAAAAAAATTATCATATAATAAATTCAATAATGATTCTGACTGATTTCCAACATTGATTAGAAAATTGTTAAAATGCTTCTGAAAAGCAGACCAGACAGATATTCAACTTAACTCAGTGGTGCGACAGTCCATGAGGATCAAGGCCTACTGTGCCCAACTCAGTATGCCCGACCTTGGGCCCTGAGGTGGTCTGTCTGACATGAAACTCTCCAGTGTTAAGCTCCCAAGTAAGCTTGGTACTCATTTTATCTATGCACCGAAGGGATGAAAGGCTGAGTCAACCTTGCCCAGCCCGGACTTTGAACCTCGGACCTGTGGTGTGGAAGCGCGATGCACTAACCACTCAGGCACAGGGCTTCGGACAGATATTTACTTGGTATTAAAAATTTATTCAATTCTATGCACATAGTTTGAATTCAGAATAGTTCATTAAAAATTATATTCATCAGCATTCATAAAAATATTATTACTTGAGTTAAGAACTTGAGAATGCAAAAGCACACTAATACTTCTTCATTAGAATTCTCTCCTATTTCCTTTAACTGATCAGTAATATACCACAAATGTTAATTATAATTCTTTTTCGTTTGCAACATTTTTATAAGTGTTTGATTATTAAATTGCTGTACAAAAATTAGTACTGAAAGTATTAAAAAGAAACAGTCTAAAATCAGAATCCTTTTAAAGTCGAGAAGTCAATCATTTGTAGGAGTATCAAATCCTCCGAGTGTCCTTGGAAGGGAAGGGGAGGTTGCATGGGTAAACATAATCTTAGAAAAAAAGAACTACCCCTTCCCCCCAAATTTAAATCCTAACCTTGTAATTTTTAGTACCATTTTAGATTATTACAGGAACTTTAGATTACAAAACATGAGTATATTCATCCTCTGATAAATAACATTCTCTTGCCATTATAATGTAGAATCAAGGTTTCCTGCAGTAGAAAGGAAAGTATGTGTAAAATCCAAAAAGATTTTGCTTAGTAGCAATAATAACAATAATAAAAAAATTCAAAATCATCAAAAGTATGTGCAAGTGTTTTATATAAACTGATGCATTTAAAGAGCAAGTTAATTACATCATTTATCCCTCATAAGATTTCTAATTCAATTATAAAACAAATACTTTAAAAAAAAATTGCATTGAAATCAAGGTCAAATACTCCAGTCGCAAAATATTCCACCATCACAAATATCAGACTACATCCAATGGCAGGAAAAAATACAAATTAAATGTTGCATCTAAAAAGTTGCAGATGACATGCCTGGTCATAAAACGGTTAACTATACTTTTCACTACTTCCACAGTATCAAAATCTCTTCACTTTATCAGTTGAATTAGAATGAAACATTGAAATTAGAACATTTTTTCATAGCTTAACTTTCACTCCAAGGATCTAATCTTTATCCACAAAAGTACTATGAACATTAAAAGTTTTTGAAAATGCTTTAGAAAACACAGAGTAAAATAAAATGCTCTACATATCAATGAAAAATATAAGTTACTGTAAAATCAAGCGTATAACGTACCCCTCCCCTTCTTTACGAAGAAATCTGAAATGTTAGTATACAATGCTCTTATGTTTTAAAGTTATTTATTTGGGGTATTATCCCAGACTTCTGAAAAAATAGTATATTATTCTAGAACTACAATGCTTTTAGTTCATAAGGCATGCCATTTCTTTTAAATAGACAGTATTTTGATGAGTGCAGAAGTAAAATTTTTTCTTATGCTCATCTCTTTTGTTATTTTTAAAGCTCTTATTTTTATACTTGGTGTATAACGCACATCCTTAAATTTTGATCTTATTTTTTGTGTTAAAAGTGAATGTTATATGCCAGATTTTACAATAGTTTAAAAATACACAATAATTATTATTAGAAAGATTGTGGCCTATTCAATGCATAACAATAAATAAAACTTCAGTTTTTTTAAAAATATATCTAACAATAATATACATTTTAAGTCCTTACATAATCATATACATTTATATTTATGAGCAGTAAATATCGGCTTACTTAGACAGCTAACAGAAATCAAAGAAAGAGCTATTAAAGCCTCATTCTGCATTACAATATGTTCTGACTTCATCATTGAAATTATTGGAGGTAAAGCATCAGCTTTTACAAGATTTTTCATCACAGATGGAGTTTTTGAATTTTTTGCTAGCCAGGCTAACAACCTTGTTGCTTCACCTAAAATAACAATCATAGTTTATAGACTAAATTTAAGTAAATTAATATTTCAATGTATCTCACTAATACATATAGATATAAAATTATAATACATTAAAATTATTAAATGAAACAATTACCTGAACACATGAGTTAAACTGATGGAAAAATAAATATGATTTTAAAGAAATTTTGAAAAAAAATTGGAGAATTATTTATTTTCAATATTACCAGTGCAGATAAACTAAGCAGATCACTTTGGATTATAATCAAATGTTAATAACTTTAAAAAAACGAAAAGAAAATATTAATAAATTATAATTTTAAATAATTAACATTTTCAACATGTATTGCAAAAATAACTAACACAAAAACAGCTCAATCAACTAATTTTAACAATTTTCACAAATATAAAATTTTAAAAAATCTCCCCTTTTTTTTAAGTTTTGTCTCCTTTCTTATATTTTTCCCCACAGATCTTTGATATGTTAAATATCCTGAATTAATTCTAGAATGCGTCATTAATACTCACATTATGAATCAAGACTACAAAATCTGGAGAATCCAATTAAAAAGTTATCTAAAATAAAAATAAAAATAAAAAACTATAATCTTAAAAGAACAATTCTTACATTTTTAATATTTTAGTTTCATTTTTTTCGGAAAAAAAAATCTTAAATCCACTTTCCTCCCCTTTTTGTTTTATTGATACCATTATTTGAAAATATGAATTTATAATTTTATTCACATCAAAATTTAAAATACAGCTTTTTCTCCAAACATAATATAACAAAAAATAATAATACAATTGTGATTTCAACAAAAAATGTATCAGGTTTCAATAAGTAGCACTGATTCTAGAAAGGTTTTAAAAACATTTGAATCTCAATAATTAAACCCAAGCAGCTTTATTTATTAATTAAACCATCAATTGTACAATGACTTAAAATATTTTTCAAATTTGTAAGCAGAAATGAATGTTTCCCAAATGAAAAATTATTATTACATTAAGGAAAATATTTTTCTCTGAAACGTCTCTCTCTCTTTCCCCTTAATACATAAATGCTTCATTGTAAACAAAATGATATTTTTAACCATTTAAACCCAGTCCTTTTTTAGGCCAAACATAAACCATGAAAAAAGAACAGTAAATTAAGCTACATTATTGAAAACAAACATTTGAAATTTTTTAAAGATCACGACTCAATGTTTTTTACATTTTGGGAAACATCAAGATCTACATTTTGACTTTTTGAATCCAACAACCACTACCTTTGACTCCTGGATGTTCTTCCACACAACACCAACTAACTGTCCTTTTCACAAAGTCAAAATTTTCACCAACAGTTTTTGAAACTTCCTCTAGAAGTAATAAAATATGTGTTACATTGTGGAATGAATAAAACCTATTTTATTCTAACATGAATACTTTATGAACACAAATAAACTTTATTGATAAATTATAATATAATTTTTTTAATACTGAATGACTGTTTCAAAACTATTTACACAGTTAAAGGAAAATTTTTACGAAACCTCAGTAGCTTACTCTCAATCCATTTTTTAAAGTAGGATTAGAAAAGATGATGAAATTTTAGTTTTCTCCACATTTTTAGATTCATTAGTTTTATACAAATATATACTATAAAATATCTAAAACTGGAACTTAATGTTGATATATTTACAGAAATAAACTATTCAAACTTGTTCAGTATATTTTGTCTAAGTATAAGTCTGCATTTTCAAACCCCGGGCTGTGCAAGGTTGACTCAGCATTTCATCCCTTCAGTGGGTCGATAAATGAGTACCAAGCTTGTTTGAGAACTTAACACTGGGGGCTTTGCATCAGATTGACCAGAACATCTGCTCATGCACCTCAGAGCCCAAGGTCATGTACACTGAGTTGGGCCTTGACCCTCATTGGCTGTGCACCACTGAGTTAAGTTATAAGTCTACATTTGGTATGGGCCAACTGGCTCATTTTTCCTCGCTGGGGTCATAACTTTGAACTGTCAGATTTGAGTTGAGACAGCAATGCACAGTTACTCAAGTTATTCTTTAAAAAATTTCACTATTCATGTACCATAGGTACCATTTCATTTCATTGCACATAAATGTGCAAATTGTGTATATAAACCTTAATGTTTGAATTTTTCTAAATTGCAGTTTATTTCTTTCATACTTTGAGATAACATCTGAAATGTCCCAACATAAATTTTGTCATCATGATCTGGAAAGATCATCACAATATGGAAAAAACAGTATTTCCAATTAACTGTCATTAAGGAATATTGAAAAATAAAATTAATAGACTCAAAATTTGAAGAGGCATTTCAGTCAAATGAAGTTGAGGAAAGGATAGTGGTATAGTTAAAACTATGGAATCTTGCAAAATTAAAGACTAATATCCAAACAATTGCTCAACGATATGGGGATTTACCAAATGAAGTTGACTTCAAAAATTTTCTCCTAGTTTTGGGTGGGATGGAAGTACAACGGGAAGAAATCAAAGTAAGCTTAAAAATCCTCTTACTTAAGATACTACTGTTCTAAAGCTTGAAAATGCAATTAGTGACATTATTATTAGATTATCCAAGATACTACTCCTCAAATTTAAATTTAAATAAAGAATTTCAGAACTTTATTTGAAAGAAAAATCTGGAATTATTTTATTTAAAGGCAGGAGAAGTGAAATCTTTTGAAACTTGTGATCTCCACCTTAATATATATATATGAAAATAAGAGAGCAGTTGTAAATGCTTAAAAAATAATCTATTAAATTTCGAAAAATCAATGAATTTGCATCTTAGTTAAGAAATTTTTTAGATTTAATTTTTGATCATTACAGGTGTTAAAATATCAAAAATTATCTGTTAAATATTTTGATGTTGAATATTTTATTACAAAAAATTTAAAAGAATTCAGAGAGAGCAATATAAAGTAATCATTAAAATGTTTCACTACTTGAAAACTTTATAAAATTTTTGTCAGAGGGACCATTTGTTGGAAAATTTACACAAAAACAGCAGTTTGATAATATATATCAACTTCCTAAGCTAAAACATCAAATGAAACAATTTTAATCATTTATAATCTTTGTTAATGAAATTTAATCAAGTTTCTGTTCAAGTTGAGCTGTATTTTGCCCTTATATATTCCAGTTATGGTTAGTAAAAAATGATTAGCATATACTACTTAGATCTTATTTGTATATAATGCATTTGTGTATTATATATTTTTTTATTTGAAACTATTTGAACTGTATAGTGTTCATTTGCAACTACTGAGTTGCAACATGTTTATTTGTAACTATTTGCATTATTCAGTGTTTATTTGCAACTATTTCATTTACATAATGTTTATTTACAACTAATTATTAGTAATTATTTGAATTACATATTATCTCATTATTCATTGCAGCTAAGATACCATTTCCAATTTATTTTTAGATGAAATTTATACTGTAATAATGCATTCTCACAAGGTTAAAACCCCCTAGGGATGGATCTGTCAGATTTGAAGTGGGAATGAGAATATATGGTTGTTTTTGTCCCTCTTCAGAAAAATGTATTATTCATACCATCAAACATCAATGCATATGGATCTGTAAGATGTGTAAATAAACTTGAATTTTACTAAATTACAGTCCACTTTATTTAATATTTTGATTATATCAAATTGTTCTGACAAACTAATAAATTTCTAAGCTATATTAGTAATTTATAATCATTATAATCCTTTAAAATACAATTTCTCCATAAGGTTCAGGCAAAATGAATACATAAAAATATCTCAGGATAGAAAATTAGCCAATAAATCTGGACAGAATGTCAATTCTTATACATACAAAATATTATTTAAAAAATCACCTGCTCTTGGAATTAAATTTTGAGAATAATTATGTTACTGTGGATGTCCAAAATTGGAGAATGTCGACACACACCAAATACATCAGAGAAAGATCGAATATTGTATTACAATCTTGTACATTCAGACTTTCACCGACGTATGTTGACAATCAGATATGCTCTGGTGGAGGTCGAAAAGAGAGGAGCCGACAAAGAGGGGACAGGCTGTTTCCTGCACAATCCTTTATTCTGCTGGGAGTCAGTCTTATGCAAGGTTTGATGGTGTGAACAATGTTTTCTTAATTTTTTCCCCGATACCCTAACTTACACTGAATGGATACAGCAGTGAATTGTGATCTTTTTCTTGAAAAGTTAAATGCATTGATTGCAGACAAACGAGAAGACAATAGTTTTTATTTTTCAAAAGAAAAATACTCTAAAATACTTTTTGAAGTGGTTTCTGCTAAAACTAAGTGCAACACCCCTTTGAATTACAGACGATTAAAATGTTTTGACGTTTTAAAAATTAATGATGAAGAGAAGTTAATTGTACCATTAAATCCAAGAGAAACGAATATACAGTATTATGTTACCAATGACGAATTGTTCAGTGTGCTATATGAAACTCACATCAGAACAGGCCACGAAGGAAGAACGCGTATGCTTAGAGAGTTGTAAATTAAACACAAAAATATTACATATGAAGTTGTAATGTTGTATTTAAATTTATGCAAACAGTGTCAAATGAAACACAGTGCACATAAGAAAGGTATTGTTGTGAAACCAATGATCAGTTTTGAGTTAAACTCAAAATGTCAAATTGATCTGATAGATCTGCAGTCCAACAGAGATGGCGAATATATGTTTATAATAGTGTATCAAGATCATTTAACTAAGTTTGTCCAGCTATGACCTTTGAAAACTAAGAGAGATGAAGAAGTAGCATATCACGTTCTTTCAATATTTTTAACATTTGGTGCTCCAGCAATATTGCAATCAGATAACGGTAGAGAATTCAATAATCAAGTCATATCCGAAATATATGCTATGAGGAAAGATGTTAAGATAGTTCATGGAAATCCTCGTCACAGTCAAACACAAGGCTCAGTTGAAAGGGCCAATCAGGATATACAGAATATGCTAACTGCATGGATGAAAGATAACGATACAAATAAATGGTCAGGAGGTTAAACTTTGTTCAATTTGCCAAGAACACTACATACCACGTAGGAATACGCCAGTCCTTAAGAAGTCATGTTTGGCGTTAAAGCAAAAAGAGGCATAGCATCGTCTTTTTTGCCTAACGAACAAATCGCAAATATCAAAACCGAAGAAAAACTCGAAGAAATTGCCAATACTTTTGAAACCGAAGAACAGCTTGAAGAAATTGCCAATACTTTTGAAACTGGAGAACAGCACGAAGAAACTGGTAATACTTCTGAAAAAAATTTGAATGGTGGTCATACCGAAAACCATATTCCAAAGAAAAATATTGGAGGACTTGCAATCTACCACATCTTAACATCAAGTTCTGATTGAAAAACACGAGTTAATTTCTAAAAAAAGAGCGTCCGCAAAAGAGAATCTTCTACTGCAAGCAACAAAAATGTTACGAACCTCACAAAAAAATTTGCTCCTGCTCAAATTGGTGATAATATACGAATACAAGTCCCTGATGTCAACCGTGGTCATACAGATAACCAAAATGTGTTAGCGGTTGTTGCTGGAATAGAAGACTTCGACTTCTATAAACTTGCAAATGAAAATGGTACCCTTAAGCAGCTTTATACACATAATCAGTTTGTAATTTGTAAAGAAAAGTTACTTTCCATAGATGAGATTTATTTTCAAGAAATGTCGCTGAGAGAAGCAGCTGCAGCTAATTCAAGAAGCGGCGGGCAAGGCTATACACGCTGTCATTGCAAAAGGAAGAGTTCCTCAAATAAATGCAGTTGTAAAAGTAAGGGCTTCCTGTACAATTCAATGTGTCATAATAGTTTTTGTTGCAATAGATAAGATTTGAATCACATAACTTAGTAAGTTTTTTATTACTCTTATTTTTTTCTCCCATTTAGTACTGTATAATTAAGTAAGTTTTTAACTTCTGTAATTTTCCTTTCTCATTTTGAATGTACTGTGTGTTTAAAGTTCTTCGTCATTCCTCTCAGAAAGAGAGGCAAAAAATTTATCGTGACTGAATTACGGAAAAGAAAATATAAATGTCCGACAAGTTCAACATTCACCATTAGTGTATGGTGAATGTCGACATTTACTGGTGTAAGTCAGAAATAAGGATATTTAGCAAATACTTCAGACATACACCAAGCGACAATGTGAATGTTGACAATCACCGGTGAAAGTCGACATTCTCCAGATTTCGATGTTCCACTGTAACAATTACATAAAAAGTATCCATATAAACAAACATCCTTCAAAATAAAATAACATTTTTAAAATGCACAATTTACAGCTTAAATTATTTTTTTAAAGGAAAAACACATCTTACCTTGTTTATCAATCAGCATTCTAACAGTTCCAAGAAGTTTAAAAACAACTGGAAATGTTTCAACATACATCATATCAATCAAAATAGGGACAACACCCAATTTCACCATAGCTGATTTGTTTTGAGCTACAAAATGATTTAAAAAATTCCTTATATAACACATTATTAGAATCACTGATAAGAAAAAATTCATACAATCCTTTAGGTATTTTATTTTAAAACTAAACTTTAAACACAAAGGTCAAACTTAGTTCTACAAAAACACACACATAATTTAATAAATTAAGTGGGAATATTTTATATTTTGTGCTTTTATTATTGAGATAAATTTTACTCAAAATCACATTTATTCAAAATTAAGATAATTTTAATTGATTTTTTTTATTTTAAATTTTTTGATACATTAAAATAGAATACACAATAGTTTTTACACAAGAATTAGTATTAATTTAAAAATAAGTCAATATATAAATTTTTTTAATAATCAAGTAATAGGAAATGTTTTTGCACAAAATGTAAAAATATATGTATTTTTTTATACCTGGAATGGCTAGATTTCTTAATGCAGAGAGCACAGCATGCTGCATTCTAATATCACCATCTCTTCCTGTATGTTTTTCTAATAGAATTTTAAGTTGTTCCACAACACCATCAGCTAACATTTGAATACAGTGACTGTCTGCAAAAAACATTTAAGCACACTGATTATTGACAAGATTAACTTCAAATTAAAATCTATGAGAAAGGATTGCAGAAAAAGCAATTATTTAATAAACTCAATAAATTAATAACAAAGTAATTAAAATAGAATTGCTAAGCAATGTAAATACAGTTTTATCACCTAATTTATCAATCTAATCTCTGCTTCATTTTCCTCTATTTAATTTATAATTCTTATTGCATATTATGAATTTATATCTATTTACAAAACATACTTTATACATATGAGGCATTTATCACATGCTGCTCCTAGTTTTCGTAAGTTTCATGGAAAATAATACATCATAATGTATGAATATAAATTTTTTCTATTTTACAATTCCTTTCTTTTTCAGGATGTAGCATTTACAAAATATATTAGAAATTTAATGCAGAGAAACGTAAAAGAGCTAAAAAGCATAAAATGTCCTGCTTTCAAAAATGTGCAATGGACAATGATACAATGATTACCACCAAAAAAAATAGGGTTTTAAAAATCAGATTAACCTTATCTAAGAAGCCAAACATACCATCACTACAACACTAGTGTTCAACATACCATCACTAAGAAAAAAGGTCCTATAAAGGGTTAATATATTTATGGTGCTAACTTATAATATTCTAAATATAACTATAACTTTTAAAAATTGCCGACATTTATATGAAAGATACACAAGACTATATATTAGGAAGACTGATTAATAACTTTGATAAAAAAAATTATAAATAATTCATAAATAAAGTTTAAAGACAAACTGTACATAATAACTTATTCAGGACCATGTGATTATATATATGTGATCACTTCAAGGAAAACAGTATCATATGTGATATTAAGTTTTCCCCATAGTGAGGCCCATGGTCACACCAGTATGATCTGAATCTGGAAAGATTATAAACTATAAATTTCAGTGTTTTTATAACAGCAATGATTTAAAATGAATTTTTAAATGAAGTTAGGCTTAACAAGAAAAACTGCAAGGTCTAGAATGAGACAATTAATGCAAGTAGGGAGTGAGTGAATGAACATTAACATCAGGCTATTCAGCTACTATAGAGCTTTCGGCAATGGACCACGTGATTTTGAGCCATGCAAGTGGCGAGAATTACACCTGAGTTGGCACTTCCCTCTTCTAACTTCCACACCAGGCAGGTCTTTAGCGGTACTAGGCTCGAACTCATAACACATCGGCCACTAGTCTGTTACCTTGACCACTAGGCTACCGTGGTCACAATGTAAGTAGGGAAAATAAGTAACTGGATACTTTGTGTTCACTGGTATTCACTAAAGAAAGCATACAGAACTAAGCATCATCAACAAAAGCAATGCAAGCAATTAAAAATTCAAGCAAAGGCTATAAAAAAGTAGTAATAAATAATGCAATGAATATATGTTATTCAATAAATTATACATTTACACTCTTGATAAACAGAGAATTATTGACTAAAAACTCAAGTCAAGAATTTAGTACTCTAACTTAAATTTTTACCTTTTCTGGCAAAATTTCCTGTTGCCAATGCTCCAGCAATGAGAAGATTTTCATCATTGCTTTTCAGCCAAGAAAGTGTCTCTTTGTACACAACACCTTGACCATTTTTCCACAAAAGTTCCATACTTTCATCTAAATAGAATAGTAATTACAATATCATATGAAAAATAATGGATTGTTTACATTATAAAATAATAAAAAGAAAACGTGAAATATAAAAACATGTCTTTTAAAAAAATTACTGAAATAAGTCAATAAAATCTTATATGGAAACTTTTTTCCGTTTGCCCGGCACAAATTTCACAAACATCACTTTTTTTTGTTTCGTTTTTGATCCAGAAAGTATTCTTATTTTCAATTTAATAAATTGAATGACCATTGTGTTAGGTTTTCCCCTATTTTAATTGACTTGTTTTAAATGAATTTATAGAGTTCTACAAATTCTATTTGTTCAAAAATGTTCTTATTATACTGATTCCCAGTAATATAATAAGGGTAACATTCAAGTTGGTACTTCACAAGCAAAACTTCATTAAAAACTATATTCTTCAGACTACTGTTGACCCAAAATCATTAGCTTACATAAGATTAATGCCTGCATTAAAACAATATTTTTTGTTTAACCATTGTTTGAGAATTGAAGCATGTATTCAAATTCCCTATTATTAATTAAATTTATTGTTAGAATGAATTGTAAAGTATCGTAAAATCTGGGGGGGCGTAAACCCCTTAACTCTCGGGAAAAAGTTACACAATTCACACCCCAGTGGCACTGCTTTCCATGCATGCGTGTGCAGTGTATTGGGGGTAAGAAAAGACATAAGTAAATTCCCTGAAAAATAAGTAAATCATCTAACAATTATTGTTTAGCTTTTTTTTAAAAACATTTTGAAGCCTGGTCTAAGTCATTGCATTGCATTTTAAAAGCCTTCTGAATAGTTTTACAGATAGCAGTAAAATGCACAAAGGTTCGTAATTCAGAAAGGCTTATATACATGCCAGGGGAACTTAATGACTGAGCGAAGTGTTTATATATCCTCGGCAGTTCAGGGGTGAAGGAAAATAAATTTAAAAAGAGAAAAAACACAAAAGTTAATGGACAATATTTTTTTTAATAAAGTGTACTTGAATGAGTCTTTCTAATAATACTTTTCTGATAGCTTTTTTGCATGACTGTGCATATTTTGCACTCCATTCTAAATAAAATATTTAATTTCAGAATATTTGACAAAGTTAGAAATCAAAATATACTAACCTCCAGTGAGAATAAGTATTATCAGATCAGGGACACTCTTATTTATATTGAATGTGCCAGTGACAACACTTCCTGAATTTCTATGTTTTTGAATAATGTCAACCAGTTTTTCACACAAACCCATTTCAACTAAACTGAGCTTGGCAGAATCTACAAAAAAAAATCAAACACTAAAATTAAACTAATAATATTATTCAATCAGGAATATATACACATAAATCTCTCAAAGTATTTAAAAGCAAACAAATTATTTTGTTAAATCAATATATTTACTGTTTAATATATACTATTACTATACATAACACACAATCACTACACTATTAATCTCAATCCATAAATAGAAAAGTGTACAGAAATATTAATTTATTTTTTGAAATTATGAAATTTCACATGTTAACTGGCTGTTTACAATTACAAGTTGCTTTGCTTTTGTTGATAAGAAATAATTCTGTATGCTTTTTGTAGAAAGAGAGAAAAGAAAAGTAATTTTATTATATTGATTACAATTTACATTAAAAAAAATCATACAAACCATTTTCACACAGGTTTCCAAATAATTCTAGTAGAGAATCCATAATGTCATCATTCAAAGGTTTTTCAAGTAAATTAAGAAGAGATGACAACACTGATCTGTCGAGAATTTTTGCACGACCTTTATCTGACAAAGAAGCAATTACAAGATATGACTTGACATCGATTTAATCATTTGACAGAAAAAATAAATATTTTAAACCTTCTATAATCATAACTTTTACAATAATATGCACAAATTTACAATAACAAAGTAAAATTTTACAATTATTAATGTGAAAATATTAATTTTATATGCAGAAATATATTTTTAATCACTAATCAATAAAAAATCTTCTTGAATTAAAGGAAGGGGAGGGGGGGGGGGACCAGCATTCTTTATAAATGCATGAAACAAATAAAATTTTAGAAAAAAGTTTAATTTTCATTAAAAAAAATTGAAAAATACTTTTAGGATGTTTTTACTCTAACTAATAATTATATATATGGTACAAACATTTTGTATTAATTTTTTGCACTTGCTAACACACAGTTTCCAATAAGTAACATTAAGCATACATGAACTTCATTATAAGCGAATACAAAATGTAAAAGACATTAGCTTTAAAAATAGGTGAGATTATTTTAAATATTCAATTAATTTTATTTTAATTTTTTTACTTGTGCTGTGTGAGTGATGAAGCTTAGTATGCTACATGAATTTGAAAGCTATAACCAATAAAAAATACCCAATTTATATAATATATATATATATATATATATATATGAAAAAAAGGTTGTTGGGGGTGGGAGGGGGAGGAGAAGGAAGAAAGAAATGCAAATAACTGAAAAAATGTTCCATTTTCAATCTTACAGTAAATTTATCATTTTACAATAATGTCTTATGAAAAAGTTTTTCTAAAATCAGAACAGATGTGGTAATGCACATATTAGTATTTATTTTAAGTAGTTAAAATAATAATAATAATTTTAAATGCATGACTTAATTTCTTAGCTAAATTTATTTAAAATGTAGTTTGAAGCTTACTACATAAAAAAATATATATATAAAAAAATTTCTTTTATAAGGTCTATCTTTCCATTTCAGCCATATGCATTTGAAATTTACTGATTTCTTTAGTAATACATTTGCTTCAAAATTGGACATAATTTCCCCAATACACTTCTTGCTAGCTTCCCTCCTTCCAAGTTTTTTAAAAAAATTCTTGCCAGAAGTGAATCTGCAAAAGTAACACTAACAAGGGGAGGGCACAGCATAGGAAATTCATTTGAGGACAAGAAAGACTTTGTGTAATAGTGGCACTCCTTTAGGGGGTTCAACCCTCAACATAATAGCCCCAAATGGACAATCAATTTGGAGAAAATAGGTCTCAAAATTTCATATTTAGCTTATATAGAAGTAAGTAAGCTTCAGCAATGGAGTGGCTTAGGGTTCAAGTTGCACAGACGATCACCTATTTCTTTTTCAATTCCTTTAATTATTTATAGAATTAAATAAAATTATTAAAAAAGAAAAGACTTACTGAATATTAAATGATATTTTATATAATTATTTTACATTTTAAAAATAGAATAATTACTAAAATATTTATTATAATGATATTTTGTAATTATTTCACAATTTAAAAAATAAAATTGCTACAAAAATAGTTTTTATAATTAGATAAAATATAACACTTAATGAGCCTATTTTTAAAAATAAATTTAAATTTAAAAATAATTAAAAAGTCCTCAATGCCCAACTAATTGGCATACAGAGAAAAGGCAAGCCAAATCTAAGATGGATTGATGGCGTAGAAAAAGATCTCCTAGTTTTGAGAACTAAAAATTGGAGTGGTGTAATGTACACCTCCGCATTGCGGGGGGGGGGGGGGCAACGCCCGACTGTCGCCATGTACCTACCCTTTGTTTGGGGGCCCATAACCTGACTTTGTAGAAGGGCTCAAATGTTCTTCGTTATGCCACTGGAGAACACTATTAGGGAGAAGGCTTCTTGAGAAGGCCAAGCCCCACCCTGGGCTATTGAGCCACTGAGGAAGGGAAGGGAAAATAATTAAATGAACTGAACAAGAACAGCTGGTTGCTTACGTGACTTGAACTCTAAGCAACCCCACAGTATGCAAATACATTACCGCTTAAGCCACTCTGTCGCTGGAGCATTATTAGACTTACTTAGGTATAAGCTAAGTATGAAGTTTTGAAGGTTATTTTCTCTGAGTTGACTGTCCATTTGGCACAATTACATTCAGGGTTGAACACCCAAAAGGAGTACTACTGTTACACAAAGTCTCATCCCCAAAGGAATTTTCCATGTCATACACTTCCCTAATCACATGCTAAAACCAAATTGGGCCATTACCTAATGTGATGAAATATGCCCTCTTACCGAATAAACAAACCAAGTGTGGAATTTTTGGACAGCTTTCCACAATGCCTGGCTAGAGAAAGATATACACATGCAATCGAAACTAATCAGAAATTGTTGCCAATGAGAGACAATGCCACATCCATGTTTTATTATTATTACAATTTAATCCTCCCATCAAAACATATGCAGCTAACAATAAAAAATTACAGTTGTAATGCATACTTACTACTGAAAATAATTCAATAAATCAAAAGAAAAGCTTAAAATTGATTGCTATTGATACTTACGACTATCAGCTAAGCAGCTGAGTACTAGAAGACAATGTGTTACAACATCTTCATCCGAACTAAATTTTAGAAGATACTGCAATAAGACATCTAATATACCAGCTTCTATTGCTTGGTCTTGAATTTCTTCTATAAAAGATGCAAAAAATTAATTTTAAGTTTTATAAAGAATATTTCTCTATTATAAATATAAGTGAAAAATACTATACAAATTTACCAAATGTGTCAGTTAGATTCAGCAAACAGCCAGAAGTTATGGTTCTCATGTTCTCAGGCAAATTTTCTTTTTCTAATAAATTTCTCAAAAGTTGTATTAGTCTATAAACTCCATTGTGTTCTTTGACTAAACTGCGAGCAACATCTAAACAATTAAAATTAAAAATTAACATATAAATACATGAATATAACAATGATTTAAAAAAAACACAAGTAGAAAGATACATATATATCACAGCATACAAAGAACCCCCTCATTTTTACTTTAGGAAATGATTAATGTTGATGTTTATTTAAAATTGCTTTTATAATAAAAAATTCTCATATTACTAAAAATTTTTAAACTTAAATACAGAATTAAAATTTAAAAAAAATTCCATAAGCTTAAATATGACTATTGTAAAAGAAATTACCCATAAACGCAATTTGTCTTTCATTATAAACACCATAAAAAATTAAATCAGTATGATATCAGAGCATATCGAGAATTAATATATAACATGCAAACTCTTAAAACAAAAGTAAATGCATCATTTTCAATTGAGAAAACTTCAGAAATTACTTTTTACATAAGCTCCTTACATTTAAGGGCATATGTTTTCTTAAAAGATTGCATTAAATTATGAAATAGTCTAGATCAGGGGTCAGCAACCTTTTAGCTGTAAGCATGCCAAACCAATCTACCAATATGATCTAGCGGGCTAAAATTCAAAACCATTCGATATGCATGATAATACATGCAGAATTAGAGATTAGAGGTCAATATTTAGATTTACAGTTTTATTATATTTTAATTTTGCATCATTTAAAAATATTTAACAAAAATAAACAGCATAAAATATAACTATTTCTTCAGCAAAACTAAAAATATAAAAAATTGTACATATGTTACATATTTTTAAATATATTTATTAAAATAAGAAATAGACAATGTAAAATATAAGTATTTTCCTTCATTACAGTTAAATAAAAAGGTAAATAAAAATTTGGATGTGAACCTAGTGCTTGCATTGCTCTACTTTCATATGCACAAAATCAGGGGTATAATGTGCGACTTTCAATTTGACACAATTCTGAGCATTCGGTTGTTAAACAACTTCT
The DNA here is from genome assembly GCA_019973955.1 of Trichonephila inaurata madagascariensis. Lineage (NCBI taxonomy): Eukaryota > Metazoa > Arthropoda > Arachnida > Araneae > Nephilidae > Trichonephila > Trichonephila inaurata. The sequence continues at coordinate 933,939 of BMAV01027578.1, read as the reverse complement.
TTTGCAAACTCGAAATATTTTTTATAAAATATTTATAAATTTTTTTAAAGAACTTTTTATTTTAATGTATAGAACCAAAAGCAGAAAGCAGACTACATGCAATTTTTCTTTCTTCAAACAATTAAATCTCTGCAGCAATGATATTCAATAATTTACAAAATAGCTGTAAATTTATCTTTAGAGTTATCACTCAGATTTTTTCATTATTTCATAAATATCCATAATTTTGTAGAGGTTTGCTAAATAAGGCCCATTACAAATTTATCAATTTCCATCCACACAAAATTGTACAGCAGCACAGAGTTCCACTGAGAATTGTACCGCGTGCCACGTGACCCACAGGCCATAAGTTGCCGACCCCTGGTTCAGTTATTGACGCAGTAAGAAATGTTTTCAAATCTTTAGCTTCATTCAAATAAAATAATAATTTTAATTTGTTTGAAAAACATTTCATGAAATATACGCATCAAGATTTTCTACATATGTATATCTTTCTTGATGATACAAATTTAAAATAATGTATCTCAAAAAGATGTGAACAAATTCATTAAAAAAAACAAAAACAAAAAAAAACAATAGATCTACAACAAAACTATTTGCAATTTTAATAATTTTATTTTTTTTAACATTTGTTTTTGGTCAATTTTAAATGTAAAAACTTATTTAGTGTAAATTGTATGCTCAAAGTTTTTAAGATGTTACTTTACTTCTATGTTCATATTCAGTAACTGACAATGTTCATTTATGTTTCATGTTATTGGTTTATTTTCTCCTAGATAGAATTAGAATACTGTCTTGACATTTGTGCAATGAACAGATCCCCAGAGTGGAACCTTACAATGCAATGAAAGTAAAAAACACCGACTTGTTCTATCCATAGCAGTAAATAGTAATTACATATAACTGTTTTTTTAAATAAGAATTTGAAGTTGTACAGATTTTTTTGAGATATTCACTATTACATACTATAAATTTAACAGCTTAAAATCCCAAATTGTTCCCTACCATAAAACTAACCACAATACATTTCTAAGTTTAAGTGCTAAAAAAATTTCAGAAATATAATTACAATATATATTATACATTAACTTACCATTGTCATAACATATGTTTCCAAGAGCTCTACATACTTGAAGAACTACATTTGAGTCATTATTTGATAGAAGTTCCAACATAGGAACTATAATAGCAGCTTCACTGCAGTTCTGTCTTCCCGTATCTTAAAAATAACAGCAAAAGGTTAATAAATATTAATTAAAAATCTTTAAACATAACAAAATTTCACAAAATTAAATGTAAGAAATCGGAATTAATTGATCTCACATTTATTAAAAATTTGAGCCCTTTATAATTGCAAAGAAAAAGACTGCTATCTTTTATCACATACACACAGACTGCTGTAAATTTTAAGTTCTTAACTTTATCCAGTGATAAGAAATATCTCTAGCTCTGTGCTACCTGTTCAACCACTTTACTTTGGCTTATGTCCAACTTTGACAGAGTAGTGATGCATCATATATTAAAAGTGTTAATTAAAATAAAAAAATATGCATTTTTAATACAAAACACTTCTTTTTATATCAATTTATTTAGAACATCATGACTTAAAATTATTACTATATAAACCACATTTTAATTTTTGCACCCAAAATAAAAATGGTATTAAAAAACAAAACTTTTATTGTAAATGAATAATGAAAATATTACTCAAAACTTGCTTAATGGAGGGTATGGATCTGGAATTAAAATATTTTCCATCCTTTTTCAAATATTCTTTTTCAAACTAATGTAAAGTAGGTGTACATATTTTCTAAAAATAAACCATTTTGACCAGTCTCTTATGAATTGTATCTTGTATATATAAAAGTAATAATTATTTTTTATTCTCTCAGTTACAACCAGCAACATCTGCTGGAAAAAGGTAACTTTCCAGCATCATTTGTTATCCTTAACAGTAAATGTTACGCTGATATCTTTTTGGTAATGAAAAACAAATACCAAAAGTTACTTAAAAAAATGTTTGTACAGTTATGAAAAATATTTAATATTGTAACAAACACAATTATTGTAAGCTACAAAAAGAACAGCTGAAATTTAAAATACAAATTTACATGTATAATTCAACAATACTTTACTATGAACCATTTTAAACAAAATAAATGTCCCTGTATTTAAATAAAATAATAAACTATACAAAAATTGTATATTTCTTGAGGGAAATATTCCAATATAATAACTGCAAAATAAATTGAATAAAATAATTTTAATGAGTTTTATTTGATTAATCCCACAAAGTATAAATTTATATGATGTTGCTTTATTCTGCTGCTTATGGATTATAATTAAGCTAATTGTGTTTATAATATATGCCTTTATAACAGAATATCTTTATGGCAAAAAAATATTTCCAAAAACATGTGATCAGAGGTAAATCGCCAAATACATAAAAAATTTGCTTTCGACACGTGAAATTAATTATAATTAAATACAGGGAGATAATTATAATTAAATAGAAGGGGGAGGGGGTGAACTTTAATAGTAAATTTTGATGAGTTGAAGAAAACACCAAATTAATACAGATATAAAAATATCTAACTAAAATAATGTTGAAATAAAAATATAATCTAACTAAAAAATAAGATATTGTAAAATAAAAAAATCTTTGTTCTAAGCAAAAAATAAACATGAATTGATGCATTCAGACTTAAATTTAAGTACATTTACAAAAGGAAAGTTCAACTAAAATTGAGAATAAAATCAAAATCTACAAACCAATGAATGAATTAAAACTGAACAAAGTGAAGCAAAATTAATGTTATATTTATTCCTATAATTAGCAGACAAATATTTTATAATAAACACAAGAATTCCTAATACTTATGTTTTGCTGGGGTTAAGTGTAGAACTATTAGCGAAATCAATTTTTTTGGCAACCAAATCCGGTTGCAAAGCAACTTTTTTATAAATATTTAAGCATTTTTTTAAAAATATTTTTTATTTCTTATTAATATTTTTCATTTTCATTGCAAAATTCCACTTTGTAAATTCTTGGTACACCTGTCGCTAAATTAAGTTGTTTGGTGACCGGAATCGATCGCCAAATAATTGATTTTTCCAAGGGGCCCCTATTCTACACTCTTTAACCATTTTATTGCTATACATTGAAAACCTTATAAATTACATATAACATTAATATATACATACCAAGTTTTGCTATTTCAGCTAAGATTTCTGCAACAAGTGCAAAAGTTGATGCAGAAAAACGTTCTCTTGATTTCAATATAAGGGAGAATGTATCAACAATTTCATTTTTTAATAAATATTCCACTACAGTCTTTTTATCACTACCTAAAAGTGAACAATATATGTGTTTAAAACAATCCATACATTACAATTCTTATCAATAAATTAGATTTGTTTATTCATTAAATAAATACAACATGTGTCAATAATATTGACAAAGATACTAAAATAAAGATAATATTTAACATAATAAGGAATAATAAAATTTAAACCACATATAAACTGAATTAAAAATCTCTTTCAACATAAAAATAAAATGAATAGCAAATTTATGTATAGTTTATACTCTACCTTCAGCTGAAAACTGTCGATTAATCTGCATCAAAATCTTTTGAATTTCTGGAGAAGTCTTATTCTCTTTAATACCCAAATTCAACTTAGACAGCTGATCAGTTATTTCATCTAAACAGAAAGGTTTTGATTTTTATAAACAGAAACAAAATATGACACACCATTTGCAATTCGAGATTTCAGATATCACTTATACAACGATGAAAAGTTAAATCCTTTTGTTTAAAGTTAACAAGTTAGTTTTCAGGAAGTTTTTACAAAATATCTGATTAGCCTAAATTTGGTACTTATGCATTATACTGTCAATCAATTTTGTCAAATCTTAAGATGTAGCCAAATGCCACAGCATGCAGCCAATAGAGGAAATCATCCCTGCACTTGCTTAAATACATTAATAATAACGATGACAACATTTATGAAATGAGTCAATAGGCAAATACCCTAAATTATAGATCTTACTATATTTTGGAATTCCTACACCTTACTAGAAAGAAATTAATAAAATAATTTTTGTGAACAGTTTAAAGTTTAAATCCATATGATAGTAAATTTCTTATTTTTAAATTATAAAATTTAAAAAAACAATTAGGTACTTGCATATTAACGTCACCACAGCCAAATTTGCACCACTCATATCACACCATTTTCCACATGAATCTACTCCATTGGGTTTTTTAAAAATAAAACATGCAAGATTCTTTCAGATTTGATATCATGGCATGATTCACATGATACAAATTTTGCTGCTAGGACGCTAATGTACAAGTGCCAACAATTTTAGTTTTTGAAAGAACTAAATTATTTAAAAAATAAATTAATTAATGAAAATTTCAAATGTAATTTTAATTTTGTTATGCAGTCATTTGTCTTTTTTGTATAACTATACACATTAGCAAAACATTAAAATATAGACAGTTGAGAAAGAACATGTTTTAATTAAAGGCAATTGTACAAAAATCAAAACACTGAGTAATTTAATGTGGATAAATAAGATTAAATCTCTAGAGAAAATAAGAAAAAACACACACAATTTATTATGAAATGAAGCATATATTGATAGCTTTACACAAATAGTTTTCGATTTTCTACTCTTTATTTTCCGAAAATTCGATGCATTTATGGAAAGGAGGGTTACACTAAAGAATAGGATAGTTAATGAAATAATATCTTTGTTGTTTTTGCATATTGACACTTTGAAATAGATCGTTTAGTCAGGAATAACATAAGGGCTAATTAACAATGCGTGAAATATTATTTGCAAAAATTCTTAATGTTTACATACAATATTTAAAATTCTGATCTATATGTATATTTCAGATTGCATACAACAGAATTTCTCAATATGTGACACTTACCCATTTTAAAATGTAGAAATTTTGAGGATATTTATTCTTAAAATTATATAAATTATGTGTCAAGTTGTTCCTTTCAAACAGACCGAGATAGTTATAGCTTAATAATATAACAGTGAGAGCAAAAACACTCAAATTAACTCACTGCAGTAGGTAGCATAAACAGAATAGTCCCATAAAAGTTGAAGTGTTTTTCCGATTAGTGGAAATATTTTCATCAAATACTTTACTTATTTATTTCTTATGAAAAAATATATGTGATCTTATGAAATGATTTGATTATGGTGTCTTAAACAAGTTAATTAAATACTTCTTTGAATATTTTTAATTTATTTTAGACATTTTCAGTTTCCAAACCAAAACCGAAAATGCAAAACCAGAAAAGCTTAAAGAGGAACGGCAATAAGGGTGCAGGAGAATATTCTTACGATACAGATTGTATAGAATAGAAATGAATGGGATATTGTGTGTAATTTTCTACTCCATAATCTAACAGAAAAAATAATTTTTTCTCATAAACTAATCAACAGTTTCAATTTTCTCTTTTGTTTTTTTTACATTAATTTCGCTTTCAAAATTAAAGTTTCTTTGACCATTTCCTTTCCTTTTTAGTTTGATTTTACCTTCTATTCTGATAAATTGACAAATGCAGTACAAATTTTAAAGATAAAGGAATGATTTCACATTATAAGCAATATATATTATATTATATTTCTTCCTTTTCCTCACAGAGAGACCGTGTTCTCTCTGAAGTTCTGGATTTCGATCGACAACCTTTAATAATATATTTTTACAAAGTAAGAATGGCAGCAAAGTGCAATGTCAATAAACATACTGATGCATGTTTAGAGCTGTAATGCTGAATATTCAAAGCAATCTATTACGTGAATATCGTAAATCCCTTTTTATTTAAGTAAATGCAGTTTGAATTATAGTTCGCTATTTTATACTCGAGCTGAAATTATGGCTGCACTTACCAGAAATTTGTTATTAGTAAGATTACCTTTCATAGATTAATACCTTGTTTTAATAAACAGTACATAATTCATCCTTTTGTAATTGTTCTCGGAAATAATTTGATATCGGTATGCTACGGTATTTCCCACCAAATAGTTGCAAAATTTCCCCAAGTTAGGGTGGTAAAATTACAAATAACATTTGACCGGTCATTTTAGATCTATTTGGCGCGATTTCAAAATCTCACCAAAAACGTGTAGCATATCGATAATAAATTAATTCTTTTTTCTTCAATAATTTTACCTTGTTATATTCTATTTTAATTTCTAGAATTTAATTTTTTAAAGTATTAATTAACAAGACCAATGATTCCACTCTAAGAAGCATGTAAAACAAATATATATTAAATTTATTTTTTTCTAACCTAAGAAAGGAAAAAAAAACAATAATCCTATTGGATAAAATAGGATCCAATTAGTAGTGAGTATTGAAATATAAAAATGGATAAAATCTTAATTAAAAAGAAAATAGTACTTGTTTTTTCTGTATTGAATTTCTATTCAGTATAATGACAATTGGTTATCAATAAATAATACAATATAATGGCTTGGATCAAAATGGGATGCAGCCATACCTGCAAATTTATTGAGGCAAGTTTGGTATAATTATGTTACTGCAACACCAGTCAAAAATAAACTGATGTGCACCAAAGAAGGCTGGCAATTGTACCTAACACAGCAGCACTTTAACTTCAGTCTTTTGATTGTCATTTGTTTTGTTGCATTTTTTGCAAGTAAAAACTAATTAATGTATTTAATTGTTTAATTTTACAATTACTAAATAATGAAAAGGTACTATAAAATTATTTGAAGATAAAAGAATTATTCATAGAAATAGGCTTTGTTCTCAAAATTACCCAATAGTTCTGACCAAACCAGGCACATGTATAGTATTATCATGTATGCTCATACTGAGAAAGAAAAGGATTGAGAACACACAAAAACATGGTTTAAAAGCTCACAAAGTTCATTATTGAGATTGGATTGTAATTTGTTGCACCACTTGGCAAAAAAAAATTGTTTGGTGCCAAAACTGATAAATTTGCCACTATAGCAGCTGTGATTTTTTAGTAATCTTATTCATTACAAAACAGTGTAAAATATAAAGATTTTTTTTCTCATCGTCGTAAAATGCATAATGTCCATTTCGTTTTTTTACATCAAACTGGAATCAAAATTATTCTGATATTTTTAAATATCTTATATATTAATTGAGTATATAATATCTTACAGAAAGATCCAATGGATTATTTGTTTCATTCAAAATTATTACTTTTGTATCATACTCTTTGCAATATAATTTATATTAAAAATAAAAAGTTGAAATTTAAATGGTTAAACCAAGAGTGAGAAATTTTTGCAGTGTCTTTAATTATCAGGAGTACCTTTATGAATGAATTTCATCTTGAGTGAAAAAATATTTTCATTTTTTTTTCTTTTTCATTAATTATGATTTTGTTCATATATTATACAAAGAAGCAAATTATTGCATTTTTACAAAAAAAAAAAAAAAAAAAAAAACATTTGGCAAAATAATACAGAAAATACTCATCAATGAATTATTGGTTAAATTTAAAGTATGAAAATCCGCATGTAATACATATATGTAGTGCATGCGTACTTGGGTTGACTGTTGTGATATGTAAATTGTAGAATATATTGTCGAAACTTAACAACTTAATCTTGGTTGTTAATTATCTGAAAATACCAATTATACTTGCATGTTTTTTATTTATTAATAAATTATTAACTAAAGGTCAGGTGTAATTAATCTTAAATATATATATGGTAGTTGTATTTGAAACTTATCTTTGATACCTTCTAAAATTATACAATTATATTTTGATTGGAATGAATATTGATTTCTCCATTTGATTAAAAAACTTATCCAATGTATTATTTTTTTAATGGGATACAATAATTTTTTTATATATTATAATTAAAGTATTTAATAAGAATAAAATTTTATGTTATTAAGCAAGCAAAAAAAAAAAAAAAATAAAAGGAAAAAAAATTTAAGAAAATAAAAATTTTTAGACTTTTTTTTGGATGTAGGCAATATATATTTTATATTTCAAATTACTCTTTACTTTAATTGTATGTTATTTTAATAACTTTTTAGTCACCTATTAATATGATTCTGGCAAATCGTGCATTGAGTACATCTGCAATTTGCTGCAAAGCTCAAGCTGGAAGATTCAAACGAACTAGGAATCGATCTAAGCCTCTAACATATGAACAATTTAATGCACCACATCAGATACATCACAGGAAGTCCTGGAATACATGGAATACCAGTAAGAGTTACTTTCTTTTTAAATAATAATATAAGATTTAAAACTGCTAATCTACAATAGTATGTATTTGTTTTTGGTATTAAGGATGTTCAAGTCTGAATTTAAATAAAAATTCATGTGATTTAGTTCTAAAGAAATGCTGAATAATTTTTTTTTAAATAAAAAAGAAAATCTGTTATTAGAGAAATCTATAGAATAAAAAGAAACAGGAGTGGAAAAAAAGTGATTGGCAAAACTAGCTTTAAAAAATTCTTTAAATTTACTTTTAATTCTCCTTTTTTTATATAAGGTGAAAAAAATTTAAAAAGGTTTTTGTATATTTATATATATGTATGCATGTGTACACACTTTGTTTCTTTGAAAATAAAATCTATTTGAAAACTAAGCCCTAGTAAGATTTTTCAGGATGCTCAAAATACAGCGGTGGCCAAAATTGTGGACATTTTTTAAAATTGTTATGTTTTTAAGTTTGTATGTTTATAGAAAATTTTATGTTGCACAAAATGTGAAGTATTTTAAAGAGAACTTAATACTAAATTCAATACAAAAAACAAAATTAATGTATTTGCAATGCAAAGAAACTTATGCTGCAATAACTATTGATATACATCACAGATACTGATGATAGGAGTGAGTTATCAGTGCTTTGTGGGTAGCCTTTATTTTTTATTACAGCTTCACATCAATGTTTTATTGAGCTAAAAACAGTTTTAACCTCTTCCTTTGTTATCACTTGACACCAAGATACAATTATGTCCTCAATTTGTTCCTTTTTATTTCATCAGTACCTCATTCGGACAAGAGTTTTCAAACAGTGCCACAAGTTTTCGATAGGATTGAAATCAGAACTCTTTCCTGCCAGGGACAACAACTCAATGACCTTAGAATGATATCTGTTATTCGATTACTTTACTGTGGGGCAGGAGCAGAATCTTGCTGAAAAATAAATGAAGCATTGTTGGTAAATAAATCCCTTATGGAAAGTTGAAATTTGGGTTCTAGAGTGGTGTCAATGTATTTTCTGACATTCAGTGTCACATCTATGGTATGAAGGTGAATGATACTATCTGCTGATATGCATGACAAAATCATAAAACTATGTGGGTACTTCACAATTGCCTGGATGCAGTCAGAATGTAGCATTTCTCCTATTCTATGTCTTACAGATTTTTGGCCATCACTACCAAATAATGATATCTTAGCTTCATCCCTCCATATACCTTGTGACCAATAGTCATTTGTCCAATTAATGTGTTCCATTGCCCACTGTAGTCCCTTTTTAGTGCTGCTGTAAATTCAGATACGTTTTTTTTCTTGGAATTCTACCTTTTAGTCTTCTCCTGATTGTTTTTGAACTGAGAGAAACACCAACATCACTCAGATCACTTCTGATGGCTGTCCATGACATTCTTTTATCTTGGAGACGTAGTATTTTTGTTCTTCTGTCATCAACGGATGTGGTACACCTTTTTTGGCTTTTTCCTGCTTTGCTTTTTATTAAATTCATCTCTTGACATCTTAAACTAAACTTTCGGTCTCCAGATGTAGTTACTGAACTACCCACCTGTCTTGTAATTTTAACGTAGGAAATACCACCTTCTCATCACACATGGGTTCAGTCTACTCTTTTATTTGATGTCATTGCTTTTTGACTAAGTATCATTGCTGTCCTGGGAAGAAAACACTCCTGATCTCAATCCTATCAAAAACTCATGGCCACTGTTTAAAAACTCTCGTCCAAATAAGGTACCCATGAAATAAAAAGGAACTAATTAAGGGCATAATGGTTTTTTTTTTTTTTTTTGCCGTCAGGTAATAACGAAAGAAAAGCTTAAAGCTATCTTTAGTTCCATGAACCATCAATGTGTAGCTGTAATAAAAAATAAAGGCTACTGCACTAAGAACCGATCTCACTGCTATTATCAGTATCTAATGTATATCAATAGTTATTGCAGCATACCTTTTTTTGCATTGCAAATATTTGAATTTTATTTTTTGTATTGAAATAAGTATTAAATTCTCCTTAAAATTATATAAAATACTTTGTATTTTGTTCAGCATAATATTTTTTTATAAGCACACAAACTTAAAAAACACAATTTTAAAGTGTCCACAATTTTGGCCACCACTGTATAAGTCTTATTTCCAAACCGGGCCATAGTTAAGATTGTCAATGAAACAGGTACCAGACATTGCAGAGTGAATATTCAAAGTTTAGGTATAACTGGCAGATAGTTTTGTAACTAAAGAATGTGCTTTGACTTATAAGAATCTTCGGTATTCTAAACATTGTGTTGTAATAGATGATTAGAATTGATTAAATAATATGTTGTTTCTCAGATAAAAAATGAATGCAAAAAGAAAGAGCTATTCTTGAAGTATAAGAAAAAAATGAAGATTCCACGATTTCATTGGGGTAATATTCCAAAAATAAGAATCCTGCTGCTAATTTCTCTGCAAAAGGAAGTAGGATCTTCCAATAGACTGAAAATGGTTAATGTATCATAACCAATCAACAATAATGAAGCATAAGTATGTATCAAGTCTCTAGCAAGAGCAAAGTATTTGGTTAGCAAGGTTGATATTTAAGCATTCACCTTTGTGATTGCACCACAGTTAGATTAACTGCCAGTAGAATTTAAAGAATCACAAAATTGGATGGATGGATTTCTTATGTGAATGTGAACTGTGGTGAGCTTTATTGCAGACAAAATGACAAATAAATGCAAATTTTTGTAAATATATGTAGTTCTAAAACATGGGTAAAATATAAATTATTGAGCATGGAAAGATAGGACATTTTCAAAAAATAAGCTTTAATGTGTCTTTTGAAGCAAAAATTGAGACCAGCTTTTGTTTCAGAAAATCATGTAGCCACAATAGCTAAGTGGTCATGGTCATGAACTCAGATCCAACATTATTTATGTTGAATTCTAGATTCATGTCCTGATGCCGCTAAGGACCCATCTTGCAGAAACAATCTGTCAAGGGTCAAAGTCCTCACATTGGTATGGTGTGGAAAATTGAACAGTGGAGTACTGGGTTTGGTGTTGTCTTCATCCTTTAATTGATATTTAAAACTATGAAGTATATTGCCCAAACACCCATGTTGCCTAGAAATGTGACAATAATGAAAAGTTTCAGGTAAACATAGGATGCAGTAAAAATTATTTAACACGAAATTGAGGGAACCGAATTATTTTTTTGTGTTAAAGAATATTGAAAATAAATGTTTAACAAAATTAAGTTTATTAGAGAACATTTTGTACAATAAATATGTGTATATGCATGTATTTAATAAAAATTGTTCAAACATTTACATACTTTGTTCTCTTTTTTTAAAATTATTGTTGATAAAGTAGAGTTAGCAATGCCAAAATCTTTACATATTTCCATTTTTGATCAACAGCCTGAAGAAGCTCCATTTTCATTATAAGTGATATAGAAGTTTGCTTTCCCCTTGAGCTCTTTGCCATTGTGCTCACCCAAAAAATTCTTGTAAAATAGAAAAAAATAATGTGAACCTAACTCACCAATTTTTACTCACTGCAATGTACCTGCCAACGACTTTCAAAGCCAACTGATGAGAGATGAGATGTTTTTGTGTGGCGTTTCTAGTGATGAAGGGTGAAATTAGCTTAGATAAACAAAATTGGCTCGTGTCACAGGCTATTCTGAGGGTATTTCAAAGCCAAGTTAGCCTCCTTTCAATAAAACATGCGAAACCACCTGTTTCGCTTCGCCCCCCCCCCCCTCCCAAATCTACCCTATGCAGCTGGTGTTTTCCATATTTTGTTCATTCCCAGAAGAAAAATCTTTTTGTATTAAGAGAAAAAAAATGTATGAAAGTACATAGTAGTTTGTCGGGATCGTTGCACTATTTCATCTTAAGTGTTTTCGCGTTAAACGTATTTCATTGCATACATACACTCACTTCCAAAAGTTAAGCACGAAGATGCAAAATGCAAAAAAATCAACAAATACTGCTTTGATTGACACAAAATTTGCAGTAAAGTAGCATATATATTTATACATAAAACAAAATCAATAATTATATACAGAAATGAAAACAATATTAAATTTTTGTAAGTTATCAGATAATGTCATACTGGAGACTTAAACAGAATATGTATAAAGTGAAAATAAACAGCATAAAATGAAAAAAAGGACATTAATAGGGTATGTGATCCCCCTCATCTGTATGCAAAGTTTACACCTTCTGACCGTGGTTTCAATTAGGTGGTCAACCACCGCAGAATTAAGCAATCACCATTCTTGTAGAGCAGTTTCCAGCTCAATAAGAGTGGCTGAATGTGGGAAACGTGAAGATACAGCACGGCCGAGAGCATCCCAAAGATTTTCAATGGAATTAAGGTCGGGCGAATATGCTGGCCTTTGCCATATGCGCAATCCCTTCACTCTCCAGGTAGTCATCGACGATGTCAGCTCTATGGGGACGTGCATTATCATCCATTAAAACAAAAGTAGGGCCAACTGCTGCAGCGTACAATCTCACAATGGGTTCTAGGACTTCATCTCGATACCGGACAGCCGTCACAGAACCCCGTTTAAAGATGTGCAGGTCGGTGCAGTATCCTAATGAAATCCCTGCCCACACCATAATGCTTCCGCCTCGGAATGCGTGATGTTTTGGGGCTGATTGTGTGTTCCTTGTTTACGCCATATTCTTATACGCTTGTCATCTGGCTCCAGAGCAAATCTTGACTCATCAGTAAACATGACATTGCCCCAGTCAGACACAGTCCAATTGCCATGTTCCCAGCACCACTTTAATCGTGCCCCTCTAGATTGGACGGATAGAGGAACACAAACTTGAGGTACCCGGGCATACAGTCCATTCATATGTAATCTTCGGCGTACAGTAGCTGCAGATATAGCCTTACCAATGGACATTGTAACCATAGATGCCACACGTGTGGAGGTCGCTCTGCAATTCCGCTTGGCTACAATAGCAATATATCGATCTTCCGCGGGGGTTGTAACCCTTGGGGGACCACCTACAGGCCTTCGGACAACTGTCTGTGTGGTTTGGAATTGTTTCCATGTGAAATTACAGAATGATGAACGTCAAAGAAAAGAGCAACATCTGTGATCAACTGTCCTGCTTCAATGCGCCCCACAGCATGCCAGCTCTCAGAATCTTCCATTCGTTTTCTTGAAGTCATAGAAACACGTATGTCTTGAAAACAAATTGTACGAAAGTTTTAAACACTTATCAGCACTTTCAATTAACTTTTGTAACCCTTCATAAAGCTGGCCTTTTATGCATATTTCTTGACATGAAAGCACGATTGGCTGTTACCTAACATATTTACATACTTCCATCTACTTCTGCAGTGAATTGCATCCTCTTTAATTCTGATTGGCTTCCAGAAATTAGCATTTTCCTTTTCGTGCTTAGCTTTTGGAAGTGAGTGTATAAAGTAAAAAATTCATTTAAATAAATATTTTCATCTCTTTTTAAATTTAAGTTTTACTGAAATGTATTCAAGAAAAATTCTTTTTCTAATTATTGGTATTACAAATGCTATGGTTTTACCATTTTAAGTAAGACAATCTTCTATTATATTTTATATCACTATACTTGTTTTTAGTAATGAACCAATAATGGTTTAGGAAGTGTTGATTTGTGGAGTTTAAAGTGGAATAATTCTATGTGTGCCCATTAGAAAAATGTCGCTTCTTGCATAAATTTGTGCAAATTTTAAATAAAATAGAACACTGGGGGAAGAAAGAGAGATGCTTGATATACATGTTATTAATTTATAGATATTTATTCTTAATGTTTTATTCTTATGAAAGTGTAAAATAAATTAAGAAGAAAAAATATGTAACTTATTTTAATCCATGTGTTTTATATAATAAATTTGCAAACAGTATTTACACATTTTATGAAATTATCCATGAATAGTTAAGAAAAGTAATGTGGCACATACTTGCTGATTTAAAGTTTTTTTAATGTAAAATTGAAATTAAGAAATATATATTTGTGTGTGCTGAAGGATTATTCTTTGATTTCTATGTAAAATACTAGTTTTAGAAATCGCGATTTTCAAACATTTATTTTTTTCAGGCAACTTATTGGATGCAGATGATGGTATCAGAGCTTCACAAACAGCTTTGGAAGATTTTTTCATTCGTAAATTTATGTTTGGGACTTGGCATAGAATTTTTGTTTCAGATGTAATAATCAAAAGAAGGCATAATTTAATTGTCATAAGTGGTATTATTGTTCAAAATCTCCAAGTTAGAAAACTTTATTTCCTAATGGGTTATACTGAAGAAATGTTAAGTTACATTTTTAAATGTCCTGTAAAAATGGAGTTACAAAGTACTCCAGAAAGGAAAGATATTGTTTTTAAATATGTGTGATATAACTGTATTTTTTTGTTAGAAAATAAACTCTTAGTTATAGACAAAATAAAGTCAATTTTTTTTAGTATTTAGTTTAGTTTTCAATCGCACAACTTTTTACGTAGGGGCTGCAACCATAAAGATCATACCTATCACTGTAATTAAAACAGTAAGGGAAAAAAAAAATTTCATTTGTATCACTTTGAAACTTGAGAATTTTTTTCCCAGTTAAAACTAGGATTCAACTTGATTTCGGATATATGCGGCGTCATATCAGATTTGAATGCATGTTCTCTTTAGGGGTTAAGGGTCAGTTCTTGCTCCGTCTCAATTATAAAATTGAAATCTGTGTAATGAAAAACTCCATCATAGTTTATTCCTTGCAATCTCATTCCCTTTGTGTATTTCAGAGATTTTTCTACTCCCATTCCCATATTGTTGAAAAGGTATTAGATTCATTTGGTTGTCATTTTAAACTAAAAAAATACATTAAGTTTTTATGTCTATTGAGTAAGGATTTTGTATTCAATTTTTTTAATTTTTTTTTTTTTTATAAGAGGAAGAATGATAAGCTTTTATTTCCTTCATGAAAAATTTTTCATTTGAAACTAGGGAGGAGAAACATTGTAAAATCCTCTTGAAATCTACATGGAGATCAATGGAACATTTACACATTGTAACTGTGAGTGAGTGTTTATTAACATGTTTGAAAGCAACACAAGAGCTATTGGTGCTGGACCTCGTAATTTTGAACAGTGGTCAAGTGATGAGAATGACATCTGAGCCGGCACCTCCCTCTCTGAACTTCAACACCACACTAATGGGAGGACTTTGAATCCTGACAGATTTATCATGCATCATGGATCTTCAGTGGCACTGGGACTCAAACTTATGACATGCTGGGCATAAGTTCATGACCTTGACCACCATATTGTATGGGGAATGAAGTCTATTTGATCTAGTGTCATTTTTATATATAGAATGGATGAATTTGCTATTCCTAATGGAGTGAACAAAAGGTATTGAAATACATTGCTGATTTAATGGAGATTTCCTCTGTTATTGATTTCGGAGACATTTGAATCAATTAATATTCGCCATAAGACCTGATAGTGGATATTACAATTTGATTGTTAAAATAAAGCTTGCTCTTTTTCAAAACGTTTATTTTCTATTAAGACTTTTTGTTGAAAAGTAAAAGATCTGTAGAGTTAAAATTTACATTAAAGTGAGAAATTGTAATTTATTTGGCTGAATCACTCTGCTGAGGTAAGTGCTTAGATTTTGTATAATCAATTTTTTAAAAAAAAATGGCCAAATGTTCTTCACTAAGAAAAACAGGTGTTTAATTGGGAATTTTTTGTTCATAAGGACATTGTTTTTCTGATGCATTTAACTATGGCTCATTAAAATGCTATCCTAATATAGAGGTTTTTACATGTTTGCAACAATAACACAAAGTTCTAATCACTCAGAACAAGAGCTTACTTGAAAAGATTTTCTTGTAAGATAGCTAATTTATGTAATGATTATGTTAATTACACATATTTAATAATTTAGTTTGATTTATTAGACATGCATATATAACAGTCGTGTATAATTTTCTAAATTATTTTTAGTTTAAAATAAAGAAAAATATTTTTAAGGCATTCATAAAAGAAATTTGTAATGATTTGTGAAGCACATCAACTATAATCAAAAGATTGACGTCATAATTTAAAAATATTCCAACATTTTTTCTCCTTTGGTAATATATATATATATTTACTTATTTAAGTCTACTGAGAATCCTCCAAAAAACCTTTTTTGGTGAAAATTTATCCTGAGTGTGACATGTATAATAACATGCATGACAACTTAAAAACTGGTGGTTTTTCTTTTAATTATAAATTAGAACTAGTTCAACATAAAAATATTTAATAGATCCAGAAATGTAAAGTTTTCTCCCTTTCTCTAGTGAATGTAAAGATTATTTTTTATTTTAAATACAAATAAATTTTTCAACATTTTTTTTTAAAGTTTACTTGTATAGTAATTTGCATAAATTATGTTCATTTGAAACAAATTTTAAATTGATCTTATTCTATATTTGAATTTTGGTAAATTGAAAATTTATAATTTTAATTCATTTTTGTTTTTCTCAAACACTGTTAGTCTATGGCTTGCAAAGTTAATGTTTCCCCCTGATTGTTTATCAGTTAATTTAAATATAAAGGAAATGGATTAATTAAAAAAGTAAACTTAAAATCAAAATATTCAGTTCATCAGATCTATATTTATTTAATAAACATTAAGATATATTCTTCATAGCTCATGGTAGGTTTATAAACAATGTAAAAAAGTGAGTAGAGATCAAATGTTTAAACAGTATACCATACAAGATAATATATTTTTTAAGATTAAACAAGTTAAACTGCGATAATGATTGATGAAATTTTAAGATAACATTTACCTGAACTTAATATTATCTAGAAGGTGGAAATGGCTGATAAAGACAAAACTTGCATATAAACATTTCACAATTATATATGATAGATAAGAAAATGTTCGGCATACAAAACACAAAGGCAGTACTTTAAAAATAATTTGCAATTTTAGTGACAGCTCCACAAACATTTTTAAATTGCAATGCTTGCTACATTTGTGGGTAAGCTTAATATGCACAAATGTATTTAATTTTCACACACATTACATTTAATATATTTTTAATTTTTGTATATAAAATACTTTATTTAATATTCTGATCAAATATACCATAGTAAAAAATAAAATTATTTAATTTTACAATATTTGTAAAATTAAAGTATTTTCTAAAAAGCAACTTTAATTTCATTGATTAATAAATTTAGACAAAGCATGAAATTTTTTTTTTGTATGTTTTATTTTTAGTTTTCCAACTTTTTACTCTTCTAAATATTATTTGCTTAAAAAAAAAAAAGCTTTAATTCAATAAAAAAGACATACCAGAACACACACTAAAAAAAATTATTAATTCAGCACTAAATAAATTCTTATTCTACTTATAAAAAAAAATAAATATAAAAACATTTCAAACTTGAAAATCTGATTTTAATTTTTTTAAAAAATGAAAACATGAATAGAGCTATAACAATCAAAAACAAGCTTCAAATTTTAAATATGTTACAATTATTTACACAGTATATTTACGTTAAACTTAACAATTTGTAACAATGTTATTAAATAGCTATATTAACAAAAATTTATGTACATTTCTCACTCATTTCCAATAAAATCATTGTAACAATTCTTTGTTTTTCAGATTAATGATTGACTCTGCAATTATTTTTGCAGTACATTTCTGATAACCTCCACTTGTAACAAACACAATAGGGATATTATTTTCCCTAGCTGCTCTAAATACAATTTCATCTCTTTCAATGATTCCCTGAAATGTTAATATTGATAAAAATAAATAAAACAATTATAAAAATAACAAATAAGGACATAAATTACATTAAAAGTAATATCTGTTATTCAATTGGCTTATAACCATTTCATTAATAATCATTGAAAATTCAATTCATCAATTTATAAAGATCATTGCATAGAATCAAGCCTACTGTTATGCGATAGAATGTGAACTTAATTTCGAGTAATAACTTTGGAGATGGATATTAATTCATTTAAATTTTATTACACTCATGGACAAAAAAATTAGTGCACCAAGAAATAATTGTGGGATTGTGACAAAACTTGGCATGAAGGTACATGTCGGGGAGATATGCAAATGATTAGAAATGCAGCGATTGCGCATTACGTATAGCTGGTAGAGGGCGTTTAACGTCATTCTCCGTGGAGTATAAAACAGGTAACCAAGGCTTGTTTGAGTGTGCTGAATGGTTTACAAAAGAAGAGCTGAGGTAGACATGCCATGCCTCTGTCGCAGTTTGAAAGGGGGGAGAATCATCAGCATGATGGAAGCTGGGTGGTCAGCTAGAGTAGTTCAATTAGGTCGCTCTGATTGTGTTGTGAGGAGGTGTTGGGACCAGTGGATCAGAGGGATGTCATTTACACGAAGACCAAGCTCAGGACGCCCTCGAGAGACCAGTCATTGAGAAGACCGCAACATCATAAGAAATACATGCGTACAGCCAACTGCTTCATCGGCCGCCATCCAGGCACAGGTAGCATCTTCACTAGGGGCCCCTGTGTCTTCTCGAACCATACAAAGGTGCTTCGCTGAAGGATATTTGGGATCTCAGCGCCCATTACGTGTGCTACCCTTGACTCCCACCCATCGACGCCTCCGTTTGGAGTGGTTCCCTACATGAGGAAACTGGACTAATGCAGAATGGAACCAAATCGTCTTTAGCGACAAATCCAGATTCAATCTCAGCACGAATCCTGCATTTGTTTTACAACGACACATCGCTCTCACAGCTGGTATAATGATATGGGGTGCCATTGCCTACAATACATGGTCACCCCTGGTATTGATCCGTGGTACCATGACAGCCCAGCGATATGTCCTGACATCCCACAACCACATGTATTGCCACCCATGCAACAGCTCCCAGGAACCATTTTTCAACAAGACAATGCTAAACTTCACACGGCAAGGGTGTCACGAGACTGTCTCCGCACTTTTACTACCATTCCTTGGCCTGCCCGATCCCCAGATTTGCCTCCAATCGAGCATATCTGGGATCATTTGGGACGACGAGTTGGGCATCTCACGAGTTTAACGAACTAGAGGCAAGGTTACAGCAAATATGGAACGAAATGTCTCAAGACACCATACAGAACTTGTATGCCTCAATGTCCGATTGTATCGCATCGTGCAAGAGAGGGTTCAACAGGGTATTAAATCCTCCATTCTTTTGCCTTTTTCTCTGAAATAGATGATCCTTTTTCTTTGATTTAATAATCATTTACTTATATCAAAGTAGTCATTACGTATGTAAAATTTCGTTTCATTTTGACGACTCCTTGGTGTGCTAATTTTTTTGTCCATGAGTGTATTTCTGTAATAACAGTACATTTAACCCTCTGGCTGCATGGTTATTTTATCAAAGTAGGTTCAAAAACTGCGTATTTTTTATTACGTATATTAAATCTACATTTTAGAGTTAAAATATACAAAAAAATATTTCTAAAAGAGTTTTTATTCTAAAAATATGGAATTATATCAGAAAAATATGAACAGCATGGGTTGCACAGCTAAATAGTTGGAAAAAATACATATCTGTGGAAATCGCGGGATGCGCAACAAGAGGGTCAATAGTCAAAATTAGGATATATGTCTATATCAGAAGTTGCCAAAGTGGTGGACCGCGAGAAAATTTCACTGGTCTCCAGAAAAATGTGGAATATACTAAAATTATGAAAATTTGCATGGAAAATTCAGGATAATAATGTAAGCAAGCATTTAACAAAAGGCCTCATCAACTTATGGTCCGACGAAACTCTTACATTTAAATTTCATTCATCCTTATCAAGATCCAAGTTTTTGCTTTACATAAAAAGTGCTCACTGAACACAGGCGATGGAAATTCTGATTCAATTCTCCACAACTTATTTATGTAAAAAAGCCTTCTCATCCGTCACAGCCATCAAAATACGGTACTGATCTCACCTTGGAATAAATACAATTCTCCAATTTGCTGTAAATATATTGGATTCTAATATGTTACTTCAAGTAAGCAGGAACATCCATCACACTAGGAATGTATAATGATAAAAGTTTGATATATTTAAACCATTTTTTGTTTTGTTTTTACAGTTTTTTTCATTTTGTTTATTTTATTATGGTTTTTTAATAAAGCTTCTATATAATTTGGTTACAATTAATAGCTTCATTTTATGAACTAGGTACATTTTGTGTTCTTAGATCACAATATTTTTTATAAATATATTTAACACTTAAAAAATCCAAGTTAGCGAACTGCAGGATTTAAATTATAAATTTACTGGTCCATGAGGTCAAAAAGTTTGGCGACCACTGGTTTATATGACAGAAAAATACATATTTAGAACAATTTGTAGTTTTTAAAATGTGAGTATGATAAATATATTAACCTTTTGAGGCTGCTAATCTAGAATTAAAGTATTTGAGAAAATTTACATTTTAATTTTATTCTGAATTAACACTGCATTGATAAGACAGCTAATAGATGATTGACATCATAATTTTGAATAGAAACTATATCATGCAGAAATCTCTCATTAAACCTCCCCACATTACATTATGTGAGGGCTAATTAAGTTTTAACCTTTAGGAGATTGCTAATTTTGAGAAGAAATTGTCCAGGATGGGACTTTTGGCTATGCTGCCTTACCCCTTTTTTTGCAAATGACTTATATTACTAAGTATTGTCAGATAATGTGTTTCTGAGTTGTGGAGATCTGTGTAGTTAAGAAAATAAGAGAAAGAAAAGATTTTTATACTCTTATCTTAAAATTAGAGCTTGGTTAAATAATTGACATTTATGGATTTTGTGGCAGACCACAAGGAGCTTGAAGCATAAAAACTAACTAAAATAAATGTGTAGTTTTAAAATTTAAATTTAACCAATTAAATAAAAATAGTTTTGTACGTAATTTTCCACAATTACAGATCAAATTTTAAAAATTTCACAGTTAAAAGAAAATTTAAAAGAGAAAAAAAAAAGAACAAAGGGAGGGAGTAACAAAAATTTCTCAGTAGTTACAAATTTGGAATAATGACAAATAACACATGTACCTGTGAAGTTATTGATAAACATCCCAATGGATCTCCTTTCAATATATCAGTTCCAGCATTATATACAATAAATTGTGGATTATATTCAGCTATGGCATCTGTCAAATGTCTAAACAAAATAATCAATTCTTTAAAATTTACTCTGTGAACATAAAGTACCAATATTCCAAACAATAAAAACAAGCATATGTATACACATAAACAAATTTTATACAGTTTTTAAAATCTTACAATGATTTAGAACTTTTTTCCTAAAAATCACAAATATGTATTTACATATATAAGTAAATATATATCCAAATTAAATAAAATACATTTCCAACACACAAGAAAATATAGTTACCTCGAAACTTTATCCAAATATTCAGCATCTTCTGTGAAATGTCTTAGTTCTACTCTCTTTCTAATAGCTCCTGTGAGGCCAAATAACTTGAATTAAAAAAATGTATCTCACATGAACTAAATAAACTCTAAATTAGTTGTTAAATTTTGGAGAAATTATTTAAATTAGATTTTAATTATTTGTTACATTTATTAAAATAATTTTTGGAAAAGAAATTAAAAAACAAAGCAATTTAAGATTTCAAAACCATTAAGTCACCATGAAAAGAATCATGATTTGTGTAAAATAGTTTCCTCAAGGGGAATCCACGGAAAAAAATGGAACACAATTTAATTTAGAATATTACATAAAAAATCTAACATTGATTGCAATTTTAAATCAAAGGATGAATTTTTTTCTCTGATTTTTTTTTCCAGAAATTATTTATTTGAATGAAATTTTATGTGTTTCATATTTGCAACTTTCATTCATAAAACATTTCATATGCAGCATTTTTTATACATGTACAATAACCAACCATGTACTACAATTTTTTTACTAAAATAGCAACAAATAATAAAATTTGAAGATTAAAAATATATTTTATGAAATTATAGCATAAAATTTGTTACCTTTAGCATATTCATCATGGGGATAAATTCCTCGATTATAAACATCCATTATATAAACCTTCTCTTCTCCTATAAAATCTCGCTCATGACCATTGCCCTAAACAATGGAAAACATTTAAATTGCACACTAAACTGAAAGAGCTAATAAATACAGCATACAGTTAGTAATGCTTTAATATAATTTCTTTTACATAATTTATTACACTGAAAATGCTACAAATGTATACCACAATCATATAAAACTTGCTAAAATCTTTGAAAAATATCTTTTTTTTTAAGTTTTTACAATAAAACTGATAAATGAGAAAAAAAAAGGTATAAACCTAAGAAAGACTTCTTAAAAAAAATAACCCATCTCCTTAATTTTTTTTAAGAAAAGGGGAATTTGCAAGTGTGCCAGTTAGTCAAACAAAACATAAATTTTAGGGTACATTTTTTATATAAACAAAACATTATTTTACTTAACTGATTAATTTAAATAATCATTGTATATTAATTATCAATCAATATTCTTTCAAAGACAGCTAAAACAGGGTTTGCCACTCACAAATAAATAGGTATAAACTTGAGTGTACCTTCACTTCCATTGAATATTATCATTTATATATAGCTCTTGCTTCTCACTGTACACTCATTTGTTTGAAAATAATACAGTATGTATCAGCTTTTCAAGGTGAACGGACCAATTACTGACTTGAATTATTGATATTTCATCTTTAACAGTGCACGATGATATAATTCTTCAATAAGAATTCTAAATTATTCATATGTACCCATCTGATCTTTTCCCATGCATTGGTTTTCTTTTATTAACTATTCATTATACCTAGAAATTCACAGAAATTCTGCTTAATTAAATTCTCTTGCATGTATATAACAATTTTTTTACTAATAGAGATTAATTTTTCAGATAAACTGACCGGGAAAAAAAAGTAAAAGAGGTCTTACCTGATGAGCATCCAAATCCACAATCATTATCTTTTGGATTGATGAATAATTCATAAACAGGAATTTAATACATAAAGTTATGTCAGCATAAGCACAAAATCCACCACCATCTTCTTTTGAACAATGATGAAATCCTCCTCCAATATTTAAAGCCCACCCCCTCTCCATTGCAAGCTTCCCAGCCTAAAACAGAAAAACGCATCAACAACAGGAAGAAAAAAATGCCTTTATCCTGTTTATATAACATATCCCATCCCTTAATTTAAAAAATATGCAACTTAGAAGAATTCCTTTCTGTTTTAAGAAACACAGCATAACATCTTTAACATTCTGTATAACTATCAAATCCAATAAACTGTAAAAATTGAGATTCCAGCAGATTATACACATAACAGTCATTAATTTGAAAAAAAAAAAAAAAAAACCACATGACAGTGTTGTATACAAGGGTAAGGTTTGTAATTCATAGACCTACAGATTTTTAATTTTAAGCATAAAAATTACATCTTGGAGCTTTTGTTTATGTTTTTTAAAAAACATAACACCTTCCATGTAAGTAGTTTGTGTATGCCATTGCCACAAGGTATATTTTTGCATTGGCTGACCCTAAAAATTGACATGGAAAAAATGCCACATAAACTAGTTACAATGCTATCTTCTAAAAGCATGTTAGGAATTGCATGATTTTATATACGAATTTTAAAAATAGCTGCAGTTTTTGAAACATAAAATATGTAATTTAAAATTTTATCAAAATGAAAAATGGCTTACTATAAATTCACCATTTATTATAATTTAATATGCACATGAAAATTGCATTAAAATTTTAATATTTATGACACAATTTGGTTTTAAAATTACATCAATTTTAGAAAAAATGAAACTGTAAAATATTTATGTTTTTTATTGAATATAATACTTAAAAATATAATTTATAAATATAAGGATTAAAAATTATTATTATAAATATTATAATTATAAATATTTGGATTAAAATCCTTGTGAAAGATTCATTAGTGTTTTTACAAGAACCTAAACTTATAATAATGGATAATGGGAAGGGAAAATAAAAAAAATTTTTTACCAATATAGTTCCTCCAGTGTGAAAGCGAAAAGGCCGCAAGACTCTTTGTTGAACTAGTTTATTAGGTAAAGCAAACAAGAAAGGTACTTCTGTTACTCGAGCCACATAGGCACTCCACTAAAAAAATTAAAGCAAATTATGTACCCTTTCATATGTGATTTTTTCTTAAAAATGTTAAATTATCAAAATTAGTAAATTTTTACAGCTTAATGCATAAAATATACAGACAACAAATATACAAAATGTAGGTACATATTAATTACAAAAAAAATAATGTTTTACATGATAAAAAAAATGTAGAAAGGACTTTTTCCCCATAAATTAAATGTAGAATCTCCAAAGTTGTCCACTTCTGTAAATTGATCAAACCTTTACATTGAAATGGGCACAGCATATTTTCAAAGAATAGAGACAACTTTATATTAGCTGGCTGTATACTTTATATGAGAGTTATCCAGAAAATAAAGACTGTTCATTTATACAAAATAAAAAACATTATTTATTGGGAAAAACATTGAGTTCTGTTACATACTGGAAGCTTTTACTTACTTTACTAAATGGTTACTCCTACATTTAAACATTTTTTCATGAACTTCGGAATTCCCATGTTGTACTCTTATTGTTGATGCATGTAGTCACTGCATTCTCCAACACTTTGGAGTCTGCCAAGATCACCAACCCTAAACTATTGCTATCTTTTTCATAAATTGAACAAAGAATGAATAGTTAGGATCTTGTTCTCAGCAATTGCCAACTTTTTCCTCAATAATGGAAAAAGATGGTTATCACTGAGAGCAGTAGAAAAATTCAAGTATGTAGAATCAGTATTGCATCCCTCACATAGTAAGAAGCATAAGATGAAGGTCACTAACAGACCCTTTTTTTCCTCAGAAAGAATTATTTAATCATGAAAAAGTAGAAATTGTTATTGTATAATATTACAAGTATCACTTTGTCTAATAAATCAATTTATTTGTATATATTATCTAATGATGTTTCTTAGTAAAATGTTATGCAGAGAAAACAACATGAATCAATATTATATGCTTTTCTCAGTATGCTAGTTATTTTCATAAATTCATTAAGTTATCATAATGTGAACACTTTACTGAAAGGATCTACATTATATCAATCACTATGTAAAGCAAGTACCTTCAGTTTATTCAAATAGGACACAGGATGCACAACTTGCAAAACTTCATCTTTTGCTTCACGTGGCTCAACTGCAGTGTTTCTCTTTATAATACCAGCCCCTTTTTCAAAAATTTTTAAATTATTAAATGTTAACTATGCAACAAATATAACAGTACACAATATATACAAGTAAAACTATTTATAATACTATTTAGTATTTTAAAAGATTGCAAAAATTAATTCACATTTCTTATTTTATCAAATGCAAGTATGCACAAATGTAAAAATCTTGCTTCTCATCCTAAGCAGTTACTTGAAATTATTGATAAACACCTGAAATTATAAGCAGGTAAAAATTACTTTATCTTTTTATTTCTAACAATTGAAACATTAAGAATCATTTTTTCAACTTTTAACAAATAAAATTTCTCACAAATCTAGGTACAAAACAACCTGACCCACAGCTGCTCTTTGATTAAATGAGTAATGATGGTGTATGGTGGTATGCCTAGGCTTAGATATGAACATGATTTAATAATGCAATCTTGCTACTATTGCCAGATGGCATGTAGTTTGAAATTTTCAGTTTTTTGGAGAATACCTCAGGGAATAACATTTGGCAACTAAAATTATTTGGACTATGCCCCTATTGAGACTGAGTTGAGGATCCCCCTCCCTTCCTTATGAAACTCTAAAATTATTCAGAAGATCAAAACCACATCGAGAACGAAACAAGGACCTCAGAGACCGAGGCCCATGCCTTAAAATGTTCCTGCCACTCTAAAAATTGTATCAATTATTTTGATACAATCAGTAATCAATTGCAGTACTCAATCAGAAATAAAAATAATTAGAATAATTTATGAAAGTTGAGTGACATTACTTAAAAAAGAAAGTCAAAGGATATTTTTCAATTAATAAATACCGGGTGTTTCAAAAGTCACGCACATCAACCTTTGTGGTTGAGTTTAAAAGACAGATGAATTATGTTAAGAAGTAGAATAAAGGACAAACAAAGGTTGAACAGTTACCTTTATTGTCAGGTGTCTATCATGGTAAAATAGCAGTAAATGTTCAAAATGATGCCCATTTTCCTGGACACACAGTTGAACTCTTTTCAACAGATTGACATTTTGCGAAGAATGGGAGATTTAATATTGCATGAAGGATGTTACTCTTAAGCCCATAAGTGTATGGGGATTATTCCTGAAGGCGACATTTTTCAGGTATCCCTAAAGGAAAAAATCTGGAATTGACAAGCTCAATGAATGTGGTGGCCAAAGTCCTTTGGAAATGAAATGATCATTGAAAAATTCGGTTAAAACTTCCATACTGTCCTGTGCTGTACGACACATGGCGTCGCTTGCTGAAATCAAGATACTGCTCAGCAAGGATATGAATTCCATAATGATGCTTATGTAGACGGACGGTCTTTTCATTGAACTTCTTTGTAAAGTGGTCTACATCTGATATTTTCGTTTTCACTATGGACGCTTTAACCAATCACTTCCAGTCTGCAACCGATCCTCTGTCACGGAACCGTTGCACTAAATGTGTTATCTTTGATGCATTTGGTGCTGTTTCACCTGGATATTTCCACTGAAATACATTTATCACATGGCAATGAGATTTTGTAGCAAAATAAAATACCACGATAGTTATTCTTGCTCTTGGAAAAATATCATACACCTCCCGTAGTGCTTAACTGACAAGCATCTTGAAACTGATGCCTGCTACATTCAAAACTTCTTATGATGGGGTCCTTGCTGCCATCTTGAGACAAAAATCTCAACCAACCCTTTTGGTTTTTAAGCAACAAGGATTACCAAGTGGATGTGTGTGACTTTTGAAACACCCGGTATCAATAAATTATACCTAGTTCCTTTTATTTCTGATTTAGTATTTCATGTACCAATTATTGTTGTCATTAATCCCCTTAGAGTAGGGAAGCTTGCACCAAGTCCAAAAAACCTTGCCACAAAAGAATCACAGATAACATCCTGCTCAACCAACAACTGTCTCAAAGAGATACCAATATGTTCAAGATGAGCAGGACAGACAAGAAAGGAGTAAGTACAAGGGGAAAAAAGTCTTCACCTCCTCAATGGATTTTCTGCAATGTAGATGCTCACTTCTAAATGTGGCCATGATTCTCTGGAGAGATCTAACTCACCTGCTCTGAATACACATGCCTGGACTCTCAGCGGAATACTATTCATGAGCAGGAGGAATTCTCCAAGATGAATTTATTGAGGGAATGGATTTCTGAAGGACTTAAATTAGTGGAATTAAGGATAGAGAGATCACAACATTTTCTTGTAATAGCAACTTCATTATCATGCACCTTAATATGAGAAGCAATTCAATGGAAATACACATAGTTCTGCTCAATCTCTAATAATTTGGAAATGACATTCTGACTGGTCTTATCCATTATCTTAGGTCAACTTTTTAAATACTGAATGGATCTTCTACTGTCCATCAGGATCCAAATACAGACCTGTTCAAATAGAGAAAATAATCAAGTATTTTGCTGATTGTGATAAGCTCCAATCTAAAGACAGAGCAATGGTCTGGATTTCTGATGCGGCATCTATTATCTCATATACCTTCATATATACCAATTATATTAAAATAATTTTGAAAATTCTAGTTATATCTTAATATGAGGACATAAATGTATTTTTCTATAAAAATATGTAGCAATTCAAGATTTTAATGTCTATATAATTGCACTTTAACATTTCCTCAAAATTGGTAACAGATTTCAGTTATTGAGGGGACTGGAAGGAGCACATAACTTTATCTAGCTCTAATCTCAGATCAGTGATTTTAAAATGACAAAATTTCTACCTTTACTCTAAGTTGATAAGTTTAACTCTTCAAAAATGCACCGCACATATTTTTTTGCTTTCAGGTGGGGTTCTCAAAAGCAGTTGAGCCGTATTTTTAAGAATGTGGCTCGGCCGCTTTTGGGAATCTTGCTCGAAGGCAGAAAAAGCATCTCTGGAATGGTGGAATTTCACATGCAGACCGCTTGGAGGGTTAAAGTACTTATTGGATTAAAAAAAATGCATTTTATGAAAAATATACTATTATATGTGAAATATTATAAATTAATAATAATAAAAAATGCTCTTTTAAAACTACAAAATGTAGCGATTCAGAGATTAGTTTTGTGGACAGGGTAGGGCAGGGCATGACATGGGTAATCTGGTTTAAGCAAAAAAAAAATCTGAAGTTCTGAGAGAGAAACAGAAAAAATCTATGTGTCACTTTTCCAGGCGGTTACCCTTCCAGAAAAGAAAAATGCCTAATAGTGCTTAGTTCTGGTGTCCGAGTTTGTAGTGAGCATTTTGTATATGGAACTTTCTCAGAATCAAAATAAGTTAGATATGAGATTTTTATAAGAATGCTGTGTAAATCAGAATATTCCTTGGTTTGTTAAAATTCAAATTAGGAATGTATTTAGTAGATATGTTAAATAGAGATGGGTTATTGGATACATCCGACATTTTTAAAAAAAACTAACAGATTTCAAAATCAAACATTTGCAGATCTGAGCTTGAACAACAATAACAAATTACCTAGTAAAATGTTATGTACTTTCTCCCATTTCTCTGAATCAAATGGATGTAATTTCTGTAATCCCATGAAACGTATATTGTAGTTTGAAGAATATATTATAGGCAGTTGATCAGGCTTTATATCAAAATAAACATCCATCCTAAAAGAAGAAAACGTTTATAATTATTAAAATTCTCAATTTATATGCTACAGAACTTTTTTCACGTAACTTAGATTGAAAATATTTTTCCCAAGGAAATATTTTGGAGTAATGCAATGAAATATCACAAATATTTCAAAGAATTAAAAGAGAAATTCCATGAACAGTATATTATTAATTTGACAATATTGCATTTGATATCAAACTTTTTTTAATGAGATGTCTAAAACTTTTAAATATTCAAGCAATATCTAGATAGTAGATACACACATACATCACTCTTTCAAAGTAAAACTAAAATTTTCTTCAAAACATCAAGACATATTTAAGAAAAAATGTTTTAAATAAAACAAAGCACCTATTTTTTTTGTAGGATGGATACGGGGAAAAAAAATTATGCTCTGCAAAAGTATTTATAAAAAGGATAAAAAAGAAGTATAAATATTTTATTAAATAATCACCAATTAAAATACTCCAGGAAAGTTTTTTTTAAATAAATAAGAACATACACCTTGAATTAAAAGACTGCATGTAAAAGATAACATTTCTCTCTGCTCCTCACATATGCAAAAAAAGCTCTTAAAATATATCAGCAACACTTCTGTGTTGGCATATGTTGAAATTCTATTTTATTTTTGAGTTATATTATTCGTTTAGAAATTTTGTAATCAAGAGGATTTAAAAAAGAATTTTAAAATGGTCATCTGAAATCAAGCTGTCTATAAACACATTAAAAATTGCCCTATAATTGTATAAACATATATATGATGCTGTATAAAATATAAATTTATAAAAGTGGAAATTATTTTTTAATAAAAATGGAAATAAGATTATTAAGCACTTGTATAGTCAATATTTCAATACATAAAAATGCCACATTTCAAATTGACTAATTCAAAGACAAAAATTACGATTCTTTAAATCTTCCTATTCATTGTCCCTTTTTACTTTAAACAAAGAAAAAAGGCCACACAACTTTTTAAGCAATTTTTCTAAAATTTGATTCCAA
Source organism: Trichonephila inaurata madagascariensis (assembly GCA_019973955.1). Classification (NCBI taxonomy): domain Eukaryota; kingdom Metazoa; phylum Arthropoda; class Arachnida; order Araneae; family Nephilidae; genus Trichonephila; species Trichonephila inaurata. The sequence continues at coordinate 903,746 of BMAV01027578.1, read as the reverse complement.
AAGTGATCAAACAGATTAAGTAATATTATTCAATGTCAATAGTAATATGCATTCATAATCTATGAAAATTCCTTGAAGGTGCTACATTTTGATATGAAAATACATATATTTAAAAAAAAAATGTCATGTAAGATATTTTTGGCTTCAGAAAAATATTTGTTTGCAGAAAATGAAAACCATGTTAATATACATGGTTAATACAGATAAAAATTCAATTATAATTTGTGCTTACTTCTCATCAGATCTCTGCTTCCCATTTTTTGTCTTATAATATAAGCAAATATCTTTTCCACCCATTTCTGAAAAGTATTGTTATTATGAATTCTGCTTTGCTTATTTTGAAATTAAAAAAATAAACAAAAGAAATAAAAATATACTGCTAAATAATTATTCAAGCCCAAAAATTAAACCACAAATTTAAAAATACTCATAATGAAATAAAGCAAAATATACAAAACTGAATCAAAAATTGATATAATTTAAATTTCTTGAATTTAAGCAAAGTAAAAATAACTATCAATAATAACTAAATAAGTAAAAATAACTATTAATTTTTATTAAATTAAAATAATAAAAATGTATGAAAATATATTAAAGTAGAAATAAATAAAATACAATCGGTACTTCTTTTTGAAGTACATGAAACTAAATGTGTAAATATTAATGTCACTTAATATGTATGTGTAATTTCAGGAACTCTTCATGAGTTTATACAGATTTTTACATGACATTCAGGGTTCAAGTTTTTTAACATTAAAAAAATGACAAAATATATAAAACAAGGACTTCAAAAAAGTAAGATACAGCGACAATAAAAGATAAGTGTCTTAAGAAGGAAAAATATGCTAAAAAACACCCTCTTAACTTCCTTAATTTAAGTAAACACTGAGATGAAGAAACCACTCACACTACCTCTATTGCAACATGGACTGCAGAACCAAATTTTTGCTCAATTCTCTGTTCAGATCAGTACTGGATATATCTGGCTGAGAAGATATAATAACCATTTTTGTAGGATAATTTGTATTAATTATTATAAATGAAAGTATTAAAAAGTAGATGCAAGACTGAATGAAAACTAAGAACTGTAATATATTATACTTCTCAAAGTGTGTGATAATTAGACCACTAAAAGAATTATTTTATAAAAAGTATAAATGCTTCAAAGGATAATTTATTTTTCTTTTAGAAAAGCTTTTCATTTGTAACACTTTTCAATGTCATTAAATTATTTTGAATATCATATAAATTTATAAATTGAAATGGAACCATTACCACTTGAAATCATTATTAATCACTATTTTCCAGAATGGGAAGATCTTTAAATAAAATATTTAAAGTTATAATTCTTACTGAAGTTTACGTCACTTTTTTTTATATTTTGCAGCATGGATATGTAGATGTGACTTATTAAAAGAAAAGTAAATTATTAAATTCAAAAGTATTCCTTAAATTTTATCAAAGAAAAAAGGGTAATTGTGTATTATTGCAACCTATTGGTGGCATTATATAAAATGAAGTACATAATTGCCGATTCAGAGCATATGACATGTGCAAAATCGAGGCTGCCAACTTGGCGAGTTATCTTGAATGCTGGTGATTGTTGCAATAATACGCAAGTATTAAGAAAAGAGTTCGATACAGATAAGTAAAAATTTATTTCTTTTGTTCAAAATTTTATCCTTTAAGACAATTTTTTAATTATATATGTGCATTTTGGATATCAAAATAAATTCTTTGAAATGAAAATTTTAAAGAAAAAAAAATTTATAATTCTGATACAACTGTTTAGATAGTACTGTCACAAGCTTCAATTTTTGTTTCTTTTTTTATTATCAGAAACCAAATTTTTCTTCTTCTTCTTCAATAAAGAGAGGCTAATATGCATTAAATATGTTGATGCTAAAATTTCTCATGTTGGTATGATGGGAGAGTTTGGAAAATAAGGTATTAGCTCAGGTATTGTCCTCGTCACTTGACTAAAGCTCCAAATTAAGAGGTCCATTGCCACAAGCTCTTGTGCAGCTTCAAAGAGCAACATTAATAAATAATCCTGTTTCTTCTCCTTTTCAGCCAACGAAATAAAAAAAAGGTATTTTTAGATCTAGTTTCTTTGCCCATGAGAAGAAACTATTTCGGCAATTCTTTGAAGAATTTCTACAAATATAGCGCACTATATCTTTATAATTTATGGCATATCATCACATACTATTAATTCACCCTCATACATATGACGCTAATTAGATCTTTTTAAAAATAACATTAATTAGAAAAGGGAAATTAAATAAAAATAAATTTAATTTAAAATAGTAATTATTAATAAAAATATTCTTTATAAAGGCTACTTAAATAAGAAAGCTTTCAATACATATTTTGAAAGCAGAAAGGATTTCTTTTAATGAAATATTGACATGGCCCTAACTTTAATTGTTTTTTGGTGAAATTGTAATTACAGATTCTCAGAATTTTCATAAACAACCAATAAAGAACTTTGCTATGGATGAAAAAAATCTGAACTAACAGCTCTTGCAATGACATTAAAAAATTAGCCAATTTCATAATTCAGAGAAAAATGCAGTTTATGTTTACCATAAAATCTGGCATATAATGTGCATTTTTAACACAAAAATTAAGATCGAAAATTAATTACACCAGGTACGATAACAAACGATAAATTTTAAAAAAACTAGAGATGAGCATTAAAAAAAAAAATCACTCCCACACATATTGAAATACTGTTTATTTAAAAGAAATGACATGCCTTATGAAATATAAGAGTTATAAAAGTATACTACTTTTTCAAAAGTCAGGGATAATACCTTAAATAAATGACTTCAAAACATAAGAGCAATGGATACCAACATTTCAGATTTCTTCGCAAAAAGGGGGTGCACGTTATATGGCAAATATACCTAAAAATTAAAAAATGCAGCTTAAAAGTATAGGTGTGCGTTATACACCAAATTTTACGGTAATTAAATTTTGAGACTGAACTTTTGAATTATTTATGCTGCATAAAGATACTTTCTGTAAAAAAAAAAGTTTTGAAAGTTAAACTTGATAATTTAAGAAAATTTTACAATAACACATTTACTCATAAATCTGTAATAATGACAGAATAACAGTGAAGGTACATAATACTGATGAATATCATATTTCTTCCTTCATATCTTTCATGGTGTATTGGATCTCAATAACTTTTTTCAACCAAGTCAAACTTCTTCACAGATAAAATTATACACTACAAAGATTGTCAGCAAACTGAGAAGAACAATTTTCATATTTTACATTGCTTATGTATAGTTTCTTTTTAAAAAGAACACTAACAATAATCCCCCCTCATAAAAGCCTAAATTTTTTTCCAAGAGAAAAGAAAGAAAGCTGTATCTAAAACTATATTGGTGGGGATAATTTCCCATATTTGAGGAGTGGCATAATGTACATCTCCTAATCGTAGGGAGTCCCAAAATTCTAGGGGGTCCCAATGCCTGACTGATGCCAAGTATGGTTTTACAATCCTTTGTAAGATCTGGCTTGGGGCCCCCTACCTAGCTTTGCAGGAGGCCCAAATCTTCTCCATTACACCACTCTATATGAGATACAGATACAATTTGGTACTTTGTATTATCTTGCAAATAATTTTTGATGAACAAGAACTGCCATCAAACAGTAAGATAAGCAAAATATAGTACTTTTCCATTCCAGGGCTTTTGGTGACAGTTAATTTTCTTTCCTTTTGCCAAATTAGATGCCAAACAAGAAATAAGGTAATAATCTCAATTCCAGATTCAATTCTTAAGATATTTTATTGCAAGCAATTAATAATTTATTAGTAGTATTGGCAATTTTTTTTTTGTTGCATTTTTATAGGCCTCCCAAAATGGAAAAGTACCCAAAATATTACATTAGTTACTTTTGAATACCAGAAAGGGTACTAAGGTATTAACGTCACTGCAGCTAAATTGACACCATGTAAATTGTGCCATTTTCCACAAACATCTTGACATATTGGAATCTTTTGAAAAAAAAAACAATGCAATAATCTTTTTATTGTTTTCGTATCATGGTTCGATTCATGTGGTGCTAATTTTGCTGCACTGATGCTCATACATAAATACACTGGAAACGTTTATTGGCAGATGAAATAATTGGTTTTTGTTTGGCAGGCATCAGATATTTTACCAATGTTCATGATCAACAGCGTGATATGTAAATATCAAAATTTCTACTTCCATCTTGAATTCAGATATCAAAAGAGATTTAGAAATCAAACTCAATTTTCCAGAATTTATAAAGAAAAAAAAATTCATTGTTGGATTCAATTATTTTTACTCACAATCTCAAAAAATAAGTATTTAGATTTTAAAAATTTACATTTTTTAACATGTCTTAATATATCAATCACATCTGGTGGAAAAAACTGACATTTACAATATGAAAGTCATACATTAAAATATAAATAACTGACAGCAGAATTATAATTTTAATTAAGAGCTTCCTTTAGAATTCAAATTTTTTTAAAAAAATCTAACTCATGCTGTCAAATAGGAATTAATAATTAATATAAAATCTCAAAATATAATTCTAATTATAAATATTTTCATTTTAAATACTGTGATTAATGAAAAAAATTAAATTTGTAAAGAAAGAATACTTAATTATTTATAGAATGCTCATATTTAAAAGATAATACATTTAAGCTTTTACGTGCTAAAGTGGGTGTATTTAAGATAGAGAAATTTTTTTCGGCATTAATAATTCAAAATAAAATCTTACATTAAATATATCAAGAGGGGGAAAAATGACCCTCAAAATTAAATCCATCTAAATTCAAAAAAAATAAATAATAATAATAATCACAATAACATAAGGTTAAGATTGTATTTTTTTAAAACAAAAATTATAATATACAAACCTTATTTTTAAAGCAGACGACAATGATAATATCTTAAATAGCGGGATTATTCCCTGATCTTGCTGTTTTTATACTGTGATTGCAATGCAACATGAAACCAATACTTTCCATATTGCTATTTTTTTCTCTATATATATAAGTAATACAATGTTTCAGTTCTTATGTGAGCAGTATATTAAAAACAGAAAACTGAACGGTGCATTTTATGGTTTTGTGAGTGAATACATATTTAATTAACCTTAGTTTTCGTTTAAAATTTATTGCGATTTGAGCATGCGCATATTTCCAGCTTTTACTGTAACAATCCTCCGGCTCCTGGGGATGTCTATTTTATTGGTGAATTTCTTTTATTAGAGATTTGTGTCTTCTCTTCATTTCGAAACCGAAACAACGCATTGCAGAAAATATTCGATTTACGTGGAATTGCATTAATTACAATCCTGCTGGATTTTTAGAATTCGGGAAGAAAATTATGTGTATCATATGCAGACAAACATTTACATATAAAATCTATTTAAATTACGAATAAATAAAAGTTTTTGAAAATCTACTGAAGTTTATTTTGTGTTTGGCCTATATTAGAAGGTCCAAGTGAGCCTCATTCAGTTTCTTGGAAATCGAAAAAAACACGAAAATTTCTGATAAAAAATCTGTACTGTGTTATAATCATAAGTAAATATTCATTTGATAAATGTTCTTGCCAATGATTTTTACCACTAACTTTAGTAATATTTCAAAACATATTCATATAGGTTTTTTCAACATCCATGACATGGAAGCATAGTAATTTTTTAGAAACATGTAGTTTTTTTTTTTTTTTTTTTTACATATCAGAAAAAATAAAAAGAATATAACTGTGGTATTTATTGCTGGATAGTTTCCTATTATTGAATTTGGTGTCAAATTCTCACAAGAGCACACAATCAACCTTAATCCAATTTCCAAAATCTATTTCATATATTTTTTTGTAGAAATAACTTTTTGCTGTTAGATTTATATATATGCGATGCATATTTTTTTAACACCAATTGATGTATTATATTTCTGCATTCTTAGTGAAAATTTCATCATTCTTTTTTCAGTCACAAGTCTGCAAAAAATGACAATAAATTATATATTTTACATGTTATTTTATATATATAAAAAAAGATTTTAGTCTTGCTTGTAATCATGTTTTTTGTTCTTAGATTTTAAGATGATTATATTGAAAGTCATTAAATATTATTTTTATATAAATCTTTTAAATATCTGTTATCCTCCGATTTTAGTGTTCGAAGATAGTAATATTTATTTCGAAAATTGTTAAAAGGTTACATATATAAATGAGTATATTTAAGAGTGAATTTAATTTCTTAAAATATATATTTTAAAAATGTAAAAATTTTATTAGTAATTAATATCTAACTGAACTAAAATAAAATTATAAAAATTCAATATGTATTTTTTCAAGCCTGTCGACTAATGTATTTCCTTTCATCTTACTATTAGAAATTCAAGAAATGATGGGAAATATCAAGTCAAATTAATTTGAATTCTTAGAAATTGTGAAGTTATGTTTCTTGCAACCCTTTCAAACTATTCTTGTTGTGCTCCAATTCTTATTTTAACCTGCTTATAGCCATGAATTGCCATCACTTTTTGTATTTTTTATTTTATTAAGTATTTTTATAATCTCACTCAATATATTTGCTCAACGTTAAAGGGCACTGAAAAGTTTTACAATAGAAACAATAAATTACTAAAAATGTTGCTCTGTTTTGTAATGATTTTTAATGTTTCTTATCATAGGTGTCGTCCTCGTCGCTAGCCATGGTTTGAAATTACGAGGTCTGGCCCAATAGTCCTCATACACTTTTTCAGTGCTGCATAAATAAATGCCCAGTCACTCAAAGAATAAAAGTAATTGAGAATGCATAGTTTTTTTTACTTACCGTAAAATCCGGCGTATAACGCGCACTTTGAACACAAAAAATAAGGTCGAAACTTAAGGGTGCGCGTTATACGCCAGGTATAAAAACGATAGCTTTAAAAATAACAAAAGAGACGTGAGCATAAAAAAAAAATTTACTTCTACATGTATTGAATCACTGTTATTTAAAAGAAACGACTTGCCTTGTGAACCAAAAGAGTTTATGGTGTTAAATATTGCACGAGGATCAAAATATATTAAAAATGAAATAAGTTCACATCCATTTCAGAAGGTGAAAATATTGAACATCTTTATTCTGCTCACTTCGTTACTATATTTTTATTTCCCTAGCTGGTTCTAAGGCAAATAATTAAATCCATCATATGATTTTTTTTTCATTGCCAGATAAAACAGGATAAAAGACTACTAATTTGAACTTAAAAATATAGACATAAATTATTTCTCTGACAAATAGAACCAAATACACTACTCCCAACGAAGTTTTTGTTGAAAGAGAAATAATATATCCTAGCTCATCTGCCTTCCTTCATCCATCAACATCTGTTACTATAAGTTGTAGTTCTAGAAGTATACTATTTTTTCAAAAGTCTGGGAAAATACCTCAAATAAATGATTAAAACATAAAAGCAATGTATACAAATATTTCAGTTTTCTTCGTAAAAAGGGGGGTGCGCGTTATACGGCAAATATACCTAAAAATTAAAAAATTCAGTTTGAAAGTATAGGTGCGCGTTATACGCCGGATTTTATGGTATTTCATCAATATTGATAAAATTCAAGTTTGACGAAAATAATTTCGTATTATGTAATGTGACTAACTGCAATGTGAAATAATTCTTGGAAACCTAATTCTGTATTATAAGAACTATATACATTGTACTAAACTTATACGTATTTGTAATTTAAAATGAACAGGTGAAATTTTTTCTGTGAGGGAAGATGATAGTTTCGAACAATCTAAAGTTTCCAATTCTCAGTGTTTTATTTATTGTTCGATAATCAATTAAAATTCCTTAATAATCTTTGTTATTCTTAATAACGCCACAAGGCACAATTCTTCTTCGTAATTCTTAATAAAGCCTATTTATATATTTTTTTGCTACAAAATAAAATATCCTTTTTCCGAAAATTTGAAAATTTTTTTCTTTTGATTAAATGTGTATGCAAATTATATATTTTTTAAAAAAAGATCAAATTTAACTGCCCTAAAGAATGTTTACTTCTTATAGTTAAGCCAATTAAAAAATTTTTAAAACTGTTTTAATTTTGTCCATTTTTGGTGATAAATTCGAGCAAAAAATATTGTAACTTATATACTTCAGTTAAAAACAATAAATGTAATATTTAAGGATTTCAACATTTTTGGAAATTTTTTAAGTGAAAAATGAAAAGAAATAAGTAAATTCAATGCATAAAAAAAACAAAAAACTTGTACCAAAAAATTGCTTAATAATACTTTTAAAGTATTATTATGTATTTTATTTGTATTGAACAACTTTTAAGAACATCATACAAAATATTTTACAAGTATTAATATTCCAAAAATATTTTTAAAAATCTTGAAATGAAAATTTTTTCTTTTCCTTCAAAATCTAAGAACTATCAAAGTTATTATTATTTCTGTTGCTCACTGCAACAGACCTTGTGTCAAGATATCACAATTTTGGGAAATAAACTGTCAAGCTTCAAGAAAAAACTTAAGCTCAAATAATATTTAGCGCTTTATTGTAGATTTCATGTTCAAGGTTTCAAATTGACTTTGATTGTTCCTGTATATAGAAATCACTTTAATATTCTTTCTATAAACCCGTAAGCATATTATAAAATACAGAATGTGTTTTTGTCACTTATGTTGGGGTTTAAGTGCATCTCTTGTTCATTCATGAATGTTTTAGAACTCGTGCATAAAAAAATAAATTATGTTTTTACTGTTTAAGAAAAAACTCTTATATTTTCACTGATTCTCAATAAACTTTGTTAATAAAAAACAATTTAAAATAAAACTGTCTTAATCTAGTCAAAGGTTTTAAAAATATATATGTAAATATAGATAAATTTTTTCACAAGAAAATTGTAAAGGAAATAAGAGAGAAAAAACAATTATCTTTTAGTAGACATAATTATTTTTTTAGCAGAAGTCTGAAGAGCTACAACTGTCAATGCAAAAAGCTGAGATTTGCAGACTCTTGCTACTTATCTGCAATGTGCTGGGTGTTGCAGTTTTGAGGGCAAAAGGTGGTTCTACTTTATTCAAAAGATGGTCATAATGTAATGTCTCTCTCTGGAATGTACACATATATGAATATATATATCTCAACTTTCCAGAATTTTAATTCAAAAATATAGAAGTTATATCTTAATATAAAGTAAGAAAAATTCTTCCATCTTCCCAACTTATAATTATTTTAAAAAAAATTTAACTTTTAACTTCTGCAATTTTTGTTTGCTACCCTTTTTATACCGAATACCTTCTTTATTCAAAATAAGTAGCTTGCTTCTTTAATTTACGCATATTTTAGTGGATAAAGTATTTTTTAAAAAAAGAAATGGATGTGTAAAAAAGAAATGTATTCACGATTCTTTTTTTATTTAACAACCCTTCTTATATTTTATTAGTTATTTATAAGTGTTAAAGAGAACGAAAATACTTACATTATTTTGTTTTAATTATTCTTAAATGTAGCATAGGTTCTCAAAATAGGCTTTGAGATAATTTATGGGAGCAGTTGAAAGCATAAACAGTTTTGGAGGTTACTAAACTGAAGTTGGTAGGTTTTGATGGCAATAAGTTTCAGTTGGTTAAAATGTAGGAAAATGACAAATGTCTCTAAAAAGTGGAAGATCTATTAAAGTTTAGATATCAATGAGTAAAAGCTGCAAACAAGTTATTAGTAACATATCTCTAAATTTTAAATCACATCTAAATAACTAGGATAATGCTCTAGAAAAAAAAAAATTGGAGTACCCTATTTTCTCCAAAATTTTCATTTCATATAAAAACTCTAAAACTGCAAGTTAAACTTGATGTGCAAAATCCCTATTATTTTATTAAAAAAAAATATTTGACAAATAACTCTCCAGAAGTTACTTTTTCAACAGATTTTAATTTACTCATTCGTTTTTCAGTATTTTTTCCTTTCCTATCCTTATTACATTCAGTTTAAAGATTTTCCTATGCAAAATCTAAAACCACTTGAAAAGAGTTTATAATAACATATAGTAGTCATTTTTATCACAAGAAAATTATTCACTATTTCCATTAAATCAGTTCCTAACATCCTCACTTTTATTTAAGCATTTCAGGAAATTGTTTCTCGTAAAAATTTTGTAATAAAAACAAGTACATGCACCATGTATTTAAATAAAACTATTCAAATACATAACACAATATATGAATTTTAAACATTGAAATTTTCATATTAATTCACTAATAATTAGTATTAATATTAGATATATTTGTTTTAAAGCATCAGATTCAATTTAATTCTATACATAATCATAAAGTAACAGTGTTATTTGTCACTTGAAAGGATACAGAAGTGCACAAGACAATTGCAAATAACATTTTTAATAGAAGTACACATATTTTCACATTTTTTAAATACAAATTGCAGTTCAGGATGATAATACAGATAAAACAGACATTACAGATGATGTAGATAAATTAAAATTGCGAAGGCGATCATAGAGTGCTGGTAAATTTACTTCACCTGAAAAATACAGGAATTAATAAAACTTTTTTACTAATTAGCTTTAACATGTCAAGTTATGTACTCTAAACATAAAATATTTCTTAAAGAAAATAAATGGCTACATTATTCAAAAATCATAAATAAAAAGACATACATTTTAAAGCATACAAAAGAAAAAGTGCACATATAATGTATATTAAAAAGTTTTCAACTATTTTACTTCTTTAAAGGAATAACAGTCGAATACACATTTACTCAATTATCAAATTAGAATATGAAAAAATAATTATGTGAAATAAATGAGTCAAAATAATGATTTAACAATTCTAATTGAACATTAAAAAAATTTTTAAAACAGATTTCAAAGTTTGTAAAATAACAACCATGGTTTGCAGATAAAGGATCTTGAGCAACAGTAAAATAAAAATAGTTAAAAAAACAAGAAAACTTCAAAAAAATCTCATCTAACAATATATGTGTTTTGGAATAATAATGCCTCATAAGTATACAATGCTGATAATGAATAATTCTAAAAGTATTTTCATTTTAAATTTGACCTTGAGTTCATATGTAAGAATAGTTATTCATTAATAGTTGTAAAACATCATACAACGGCACACATACAAATGACACATTACTGTATACTTCCTTTAAAAAAATATAATCTTGACATTTTGAAAAAATAATAAATAAAATTTAGACTCACCCATAGATTGTAAGTTTGGTGAATTAACTCCTTTTAAATCATGAAACAAAATGAATCCAGCCAAAGCTGATGGATAATCAGGAAGAGTATTATTCACAGGAGTCCAGTTTTGAGTAATATACTGAAGCAAATGATTTTTTAATCCTAAAAAGGAGAAAATGTAATAAAAATATGAAGCAGAATATAATTCACAGTGAATTGTTTCTCTTTTAAATGTAATAAAACATAGATATCTAACCATGTTTGAAAAAAAGATAAAATATATTGATGACACCTAAACAACATACTAGTTAAAATACTCATATCACTGACAGATTTAAGAATATTTGTATGGAATCATGCAGATAATATTTATATATATATTTTTAAATCTTAATTGTCTTAAACTTAAAGAATTAAAAAAAAACAAAAACCACCAGTATTCAAGAGGGAAGCAAATTATAAGTAATAAAAAGACATTAGGTATTTTTTTCCTGAGCAGTGCTTACAAGAAATAGTGAAATTATATGTTAATAAACAACAATGCAAAGAATATGTAGGAAGATAAGGATTAAAACAAACTGCCATTTATTTCTGTAATGATATTAACAAAATACAGTAAATCTGCCAAAATTTTATATACATTTGGTATTTACTTTTTATATATATTTGATCATTACTAACAGAGTAAATATAATTAAATTCATATAATATAAAGATAATATTTATTTTTTCATTTTAATTTATATACTTTGAAAGAGAATCAAAATAATGTAGAAAATATTTTCAAAACGAAAGTTTCATTTACATTTTAAAAATTTGAATAAAAAAAGCATCGTTTCACAATTTTCTCTTGGCTTAAATAACAGTCTGAACAATGGAAAAATATTGTTTCAAGTCCTTTAATTTTTCAAAAAGAAATTTATAAGCCTTAATCACCTTAAAAATTTACTTTTTAAGAACACTATTATATTGTGAAAAGTTAAGTACTGCAAAAACATTTATTAATTATCCTGATTTTAAATGCACATTAAGGAAAATTCTATAAAAACCTCTCTTTCTGAAAAATAAACAAAATTATATATTGTCAACAATTGCTAAAGTAATAACAAATTACAATTCAAGATATTTTTTTCCAGCAATACAATTTATTAGTAATAAAATTGAAAACAAAAAGTAATGATCTAATTAATAATAAGAAAAAATGAAGTAAAAAAATTTGAAAAACAGGTTTTAATTTCTTTGATAAAACTTTAAAAAAAAAAACTTACCTATAGATGCTTTTTTTATTGATCTTTCTACTACGCTAGAAACTGAGAACCCAAAATCTGGTCTTAAAAGCATAAGTGTGTCTTTGTAGTATGATGAATACCTCTTAATCCAGTTTTCATATGCAGACACCATTTTGATTTGCCATAAATCAAAAGTATGACCATTGAAATTCCCTAGTTTTGCCATCTGGAAAAGGAAGGGGGAGGCACAATTTAAAAATTGATTTACTCAAAAATCAAACATTGATTATTGTATTTTTTTTTTTTACCAATAATAGTAAATGAAATCTGACAGATGAATAAACTATATAAATAAATTCTTTTTAAAAATATTAAATTAAAAGAAAAGTTGCATACATGTGTTATATTTTTTTAATTTATATATAATACATCAATAAAAGCAGAGATGAATAAAAATTAAAACTCTTCATTGAAAAACAGTAATGCAATACCACAAGTTAATTCTTTATATCCAGAAGATTAAAAGATGAATAAACTTTTAAATCATCTTTAACACTTTGCAAACAGATATATGAGATGGAGAATAATAATTATTTGTAGACTTTTCTTCTAAAATATAATTTCTTAACAAATTCCTAAAATATGAATCCATCTTATATATTTTTATTTTAAAAATGGCACATAAATTTGAAATTATTTTATTACTGAAGGCATAGGAGCATGTAATGAAGCATAATATTATCAAGTACTATCCAGATACTTAAATAACTTCATAATTAATTTAAAATAAATTTTCAATACATATTAAATATACTTTAGTAGCTCAAGCAGCATTCTTTGGGGGGGGGGGCCAAGGAATTGATATTTTCTCTAAAACAATGATTTTTATGAAATAGCTTAATAGTTGTTGAGGGAGAATATTAACAGTTGTTACAGACCACCTTAATAATTATTATGTTCCTTAAAAACCTAACAACAATGATTCAAAAGAAATACGAATTAATACAATTTTCCACCCTCCCCACCAAAAAACTACATTATAGGAAGAAAAACTTTTAATGTATCAATTGATATAAGATTTACACTCTTTTTTTGTTTCTTAGCTAAGTGAAATACTGGTTATTAATATTGTTTCATAACAAAACTATTATTAAACAGAAACTGTTCAATAAATGGAGACAAAGAATTAACTCTATGATTACTTTAAAATATTTTGATGTTAGTCGTTTTTTTGTTTTCAAAAACAATATTATTTGAATAATTATATATATTACCTTTCACTTCATCACAATTATTATAAGTAGTCATAAAAATAATCAGCAAATAATTAATAAAGAAATGTTTTTATTCCTTATAGGAATAAAATAATATGCATTATTTATAAACAGTAAAATTTTTTATATTTTGAACGATTCTACATTAGAGATTAAAGATTGGATCACACAAGAACAAACTATGCAATGAGTTTTTTTCATTTTCAAGTACACTTGTAGTATAAATTTTAACAAATAAATGATAGAAACCAGAACTGTCAAAAAAAGAAAGGGAAAAAAAAGTAATGACTTTTTATTGCACAGTCAAAAAACACATTATATCTGTAATTGGTGACAAAAAATTTGACAGGTATTCAATGTCAAAAAACCTTTCTAAAACCCTCGCAAATATTTAAGATTTTTTTAAGTGTTAGTTATTTAGTTATGGAGTTTTTCAAATTTTTTTATATATAGTTAATAAACAGTTTTATAAATGAATAAAAACACCTATTCTATTTAAAACACTGATATTCAACATAGAAAATCAGAAAGAACTTTTGATATTTTTCCAGGTCAACTTAAGGATTTACCTGAATCATTGACACACAAATAGGTAACGCTTCCATTTTTTCTAATGAAGCACATTCAAACAAAAAGCCACATATCTTTTGTTGCCATTCTTTTTCCTATTAAAATAAAACATCAAATAAAACAATGTTAAAATCATTTCTACCCTTATGCAATAACATATATAATGTAAAAGTTTCAACATTGAACTTTTAGAAACACTAATTCTGCTTGGTAAATAAATTAATCGACACATTAAAAAGTGTTTAAAATGAAATATGAAATAAAGGATTTTAATATTCTTAGCTCTGAATAAATAACTTCATTTTCTAAAAAATTTAAAAATAAATTTAGAAATTAAGTTAATGATTTTATTTTAAGTAAAAAATCAAAACCATTGGCAACCAACTGAACTGAACTGAGCTATAATTGAAAAAAGACAATAAAATAGACCAGGGGAGGTCAGACTTTTCCAGGGTACGGGCTACTTCTAATGTTTTTAAGGTGTTGCGGTCCACCTGGTAGAGTAGGTGTGTCCATTCTGTATTAAATTTGTATGTTTTCTTAACACTTGTTTTTCGACATTGTACCCGATTGAAAATATGACAGATTACTTTTTTTTTTACTACAAAAACAGAAGTAACACAAAATTGTCAAGTTAAATGATTGAACAACTATGAGCAACTGCTAGACTGTGGACTTATTCAATGCAACCAGCAGAGAACATACGTGAACCAATAAATCTGATGTATGTATTTAATTTGTTCGCTGTTGTACCTCATGCCATCTCATTGCCATGACAGCAACACAAGAACCCAATCCCATGAAAGCTCAGGGTGTGGGATGATGTCTCAATAGACAATCCTGTGCAATCACAGGAAGAGCTACCATCAACATTTATTAACCCTTTCAGTTGGCATGTAATGAAAAATTTATTTATATGGCTGGTATCACAGTTGCATCGATTGTGAAAAGCCGATTATCCATTCTAACTAGTGTTGGTGTTCCACAAATATGTTTCTTTTAGTATGCGGACCTTAGGTCTTAGTAAAAGTGGTCACCCCAAAATGTCTTAGCGGTACACCAATCGATCGTGATTGACTTAATCCCCATCCCTGAAATAGACAATTTAGAATAAAAAAAAAAAAATTGTGAGAAATATTTCAGACTGTCACCATAACATTGATAAACATTTTTTTTTAGAATACATGTTAAGCATATATTACTTTTCTGGTACTTTGAATTCTTAAAATTATAATATATAATTTAAAAGTATGAAATAAATAATGAACATTATTGCCATTTTAAGGAAGATGGAAAAATTAAAATTAACTAATAAACTTTACAAAAATACATGAAAAGCATTTTTACATATGATTTTAAATTACAAAGAAAAATTCAGGAAGTTTTTTTTTTTACATTAGTATCCAATAATACATAATTTAAGAAAGTGTGGTATCAAGTACTATGTTAAGAGACAAAAGAGTTTCATGTTATTGAATGTGAATCAGGTTCTATTGCACTAAAAAAATAAATAAAATGTGAGTAAATACCTCTTCAGCTGAAGAAGGAGGGGATAAGAAACAAGAAGCAAATTTGAGAGCAACAGGATCCGATGAGAAATCGGATATCTGAACATTCTAGTAGATAAAAAAAAATTATTATATCCTCATAGAAAACAAATAATTATTACATAGAAAACAAGATAAGAAAGTTATTTATTGCTTTCTTAAAAAATGTAAGAATAAAATAAATTTGAATTGTTTAAAAAAACATGCTTACTAGAAGGAATATTTTCAGACAAAGGAAATATTTTTAAAAACTTCAAAATTTTCTACACAAAAAAATGTAACTTAATAATTTATCTATGGAATAAAATGGAAAGTACTTAAAGTATCAGAACATATATTAAAATTCAGTAATGACATAAAAAATGTGTAGAGTAATGTAATATTTATTAAATAAAGAAAAACACACACACTTAAGCATTATATTACACATGCATTGAAATTCATTATTACAGATTTCAAATTATGTGAATCAAGGGGAAAAAAATCAAACAAATGAAAAAATGCAATAACCTATTCTATACATGTAACATTGACTATCTTTCCATCAGACCAAGTAATGATTTAAGAAAAATTCATTATTATTGAATAGTTTATAAAAATCTATGTACATTTAATCTTCAGAAATTTGTGAAAATGCCTTAAATTAAAACCAATTATTTAAATAATACAAAAATTAAATTTCATAACTGATAAATATTACACATGAGAAAAAATATATATGAATATATATATATATATATATATATATATATATATATATACAGGAAACACAAAATAAGTTATCCAGTAAAGGTAAATTATGAAATAAAACATGGGATATAAAATGAAAGTAAAAAAATATCTTTGTAAGGATAATTTAAAATGAAAATGAGATTTCAAAATTTCCATCTTAAATAAATATTATTTACATTTAAATAAATTCTTACTTTTATATTCCAAGCATGAACATTATTCCAAATGTAGGACTGAGCAAGCAAACTTCTAAAACCCTAGAAAAAGAAGAAATGCATTCAAATTTTCAATTTAGATATTAAAAAATTCATTGGTAATGCCTTTCACACACAACTAATATTGGAAAAAAAGAAGACAAAAAACACTCTTATAATTTTTTTTAAGTAATGGATTCCTTTCTCAATGTCATATAGTCTCAATAAAAACCAAAAATATGAAATCATCAAAGAAAAACTAACACCCCAAATTAAGGACATTATTAAAAAATTGTGAAAATGTTACTAATTAATACACAATGGCACAATAAATTTTAAAAAAATACTTAAAAGCAATTAAAAAAGAAACACCTCACCTGTGGATCTTCACTATATGGTAAACACCCAGCATTCTGCATTACATGAAGTGTTCCTCCATTCTCAAGTAAATTCCTAATAAAAATTTTAAAAATGAAAATTAAAAAAGAAATTTCACAATTAATAATTAAATTTTTGTCATAATTTTCATGGGAAAGATCATAAAAATGAATAAATTTGGTAAGCTTTATTATGCTATTAACAAATTATATAATTTTATATATACAGTCAATTCTTTGCAAAATAGATGCATGTCAAAAATTTTCTGAAATGTATCACCTAACAAAGCCAAAGTGGCATTGTTTGGAATGACTAGACAAATGATAAAGGAAATAAAACAAATATTATAATATTTTACTTTTTTTTAAAATCCCACTTATATTGGATTTGCTGTTTTATTGAATATAAATTATACAATAAAATATAATTGATATTATTATCAAAGTTATTTCAAATTATTATCAATTTTAAAAACTGATCAATGGATCAATCAACTGATCAACCACACATGAATACCTTACCGTAAGACATCCCAATTTTCATCACAATCAAACACAATTGGCCAATATCTGGGATCTTCAATCACAACCTGCATAAAATAAATGAATAAACACAATAAGGATTTTCATCATTCTTCATAATTGAATCAATTATAAAAAAATAAATAATGAAAGATATTGCATTGAAAAAATTCATAAAGAAAAGTAAAATGAACATACTCGCTTTAAAAATTTCAGTTCTGGTAGTATACAAGGTGCTTTTATAGTGAATTCAGCTTTTTCATAATATGGCGTATCCTGAAATTGAAAAAATAAATCTTACATGAAATGCTGTGATTGAAAATGCCACAATATGAACAAAAACTTTGCACATTTATAACATTAAAAACATTTCAACTGAAAATATCACTAAAGTTTAGTTATTATTTTTTAATTTAAGTCTGAGATTTTTCAAAACAGTTTTTGAAGTTAAAACAATAAATATTCAAACTGTAAGAAATACAAAAATATGATAATTTAATATGAAAATTATATAATATAAAGAATATTAAGAGTTAATTAAAATTGTAGAAAGATGACAAAATATAATTTCTTTAGTAATTAAAATACTATCTTGATTATAAAAAATAATTTCATTTTAGAAAGAAAAAAGGCTTAAATATGCCTACCTAGATAATATATATTTTTTATAGCTGAATAAACATTTACAATTCCTTTTTATTAGTCTTCCAACTAATTTTACCCTTACAATTATTGAGCATAGCAAAATATGCGATTCATTGAAAAATATATAGGCTAATTTAAATAAAGCTGAATATTTTCTTAGTGCTTGTAGTGTCTCGTCCCAGTGAAGTAGAACATTTCAGAATGATTGTGAATTCTTAAAAAGGTCTTACTAAAATATTTACTGTGAATAGTTCGACTGCAGATAGACCTGATTTGCCATATGTGCTATGAAATATATTTAATGTCTATATTTTTTTATCTTTGAGTAGAGAAGTTCTGTAAATAAAATCACTGTTCGAATATAATTTTTAACTGGAAAAGGAAATCTTCATTTATATACTGAACTCTTATAAGAACAGATAAGGAACAGTGAAGGAAAGAGTGAAATTTTATCATTTTTTTCTGATTGCAATCAATATTGATCAAGCATGAGTCAAACATCAAACTTTTGAATATTCTCTCACATGTGTAATGCCCTGAGTGAAAACAAAATAATTTAAAAACTGTTGCTTATAAAATATTTATGCTTGTTTGCACTAAGAATAGTAAAATAATTTATTTTGAGTGCATTTATACAGATTAGAATGTGACACATTATGAAAAGCAAAATTTCAATGATTTTGCATTAAAAAAAAAGACATAACTACCATAAAATCCGGCGTATAACACACACTGCCATATAAGGCACACCTATACTTTAAAGCTGCAATTATTAATTTTTAAGTATATTCATCATATATCGCTCACTCCCTTTTAACGAAGAAACCTGAAATATATGTATGCAATACTCTTATGCTATGAAGTCATTTATTCAAGGTACTATTACAAACTTTAGAAAAAATATACTTTTAGAACAACAAATCATCAAGTTCATAAGGAATATTTTTTCCTTTCAATGAACAGTATTTCAGTATATGTAGAAATCTAAATTTCTTTCTATACTCATCGTTTTTTTATTTTTAAAACTGTTATTTTTATATCTGGGGTATAATGTACACCTGTAAATTTCAAACTTATTTTTTGTGTTAAAAGTGCATGTTATACACCGGATTTAGCGGTATTTAAAAATATTACTATTTATTAAAAAAGTTTTTTAAAATTACCTTAAAACTAACTTTCATATTGATGTACACAGGTTTGTTTGAATCAATCAGCCTTGGAACAATTAAACGAGGTTCAACAGCAAGAACATACAAATGATAGAAAGCTTGCAAATGATATCTAAAAAATGATAAAAAGAGCTTTTTTAATACAGCATATAATTTTGTCAAAACATTATGCATTATATATTTCCAAATATAAGCTGATTTGTGCATAACTGAGTTGGATTTAAAAAAAAAAATATTCTTGCTAAAGAGGCAGAATATTTTCTAATCAAATTGACATTAAGTAAAAACAATGATAGGTTTATTTCTGGTAACCCTACCTGAAGTTTATACATTTTCTCCATTCATTTGTTATGTGGCATACTATCTGTGCTAGTCTTATTTTCTGCCCTAGTTTTGTTTGGAAAATGAGTTGAAAAAGAAATTCATATTTGGTAAATTATAAACTACAGGTAATTTTATTTGTTGGAAATTCCAATAACAGTATGGTTATTTGATATTTTTCTTTAAATGAGAAACAAGTTTAAAAGTGGAAACATTTTGAATTAGAGAAGATACCAAAATCAAAAAATGTAACACATGATCGTTAGCCTATGTTTCAGGCTCTGGAGAGAGAAAAACTTGCTGCATGATCTTATGCATTCAGACTTCCCAGTGAATGAATGTGAATTTTATGAACTATTCACAAATTCAGAATCTGACACCAACATTGAAGAATTTATATTACCTTTCTCTTTTTGAATAAAGGTTGCATTCAAAACACTAATAAATTAAAAGATTAAAATTGTTTGTGCATAGCTATTGGAAAATGTTTTGTTTTTTAAATGTAAATAATAATTATTTCCTTAAACTATGTTTTTTTCTGAGATTAGTGGCTTATATAAGCTGATCTCTGTACTTCAACTATAAAAAAGTTGCAAAAATTGTCAGCTTATAGATGGAAATATTTGGTATTCACATTTAAATAATTATTACAAAATATAATACCCTACATAAGTTTCTGAAAATCTTAAAAATAGGTGATGAAATTGTATTATTTTCATTTCAAATCTGATAATTTGTTTTTACTGGAAATGAAAGAAAAAAGCCTCAATTTTTTATATTTTTCAGCTTTGAAAAAATCTCTTACATAGGGTATACCAAAAACATTAATAAAATCATCTATAATTTCATTCAAATTCATTTTTTATTTGATTGTAATAATCAAAATATTTACCTATTATCATTACTGTGCTGAGGGAATTTTGGAAAGAATGCACAAATCATAGCTCCAATAGAAAGAGGAGAGGTACTTAGAGTAAATCTGCAAAAGAAAACATCTATTATTACAATGAAAAACTTAAACAAAATATATCAATTAACTATATAATATGAAAGGGGAAATGATGGTATTTTGCTTTTCAACATAATTTTTAAAGAATTAAAATTCAATTTTTAAACTGATCAATTTGAGCATATCTGTAATTAATATAAATAACAAGTTTCCAAACTACAGACAAAAAATATTTCATAAAAATGCATTAAAGTTCATATATATTTTAATGAAACTATTTGAAATTTATTTAGGAAGAGCTTACAGAAACACAAGTAACTGCAAAAAAGATATTTATCAAATAAGCTTGAAAATTAAAGCATACTACCCACATAAAGAAATAAAAGTAAAATATAAGATGTTTTTAAGAAAACAAAGATGTAGAAATAAAAAAATAATTGTATTAACATAATAACCATATAAAAATATTATAGACAGGAAATGTAAAAAATATAACCATATATTAGAATATTTACTTTCACTACAGTAATATGCATAGTTTTTTAATGCATAGTAAAATTTCTGTACATACATGCTAACACACATTTCCATGTACTTGATTATTAAACATAAATATTTACTATATTATAAAATTTTACATTATACCTATTTCACAGTCTAAATATATTTACTTTTTTAAAAAGAAAAAATAGTTATACAAAGGGAAAAGGTTTACCTTCCACCTCCTAAGAATAACAATCCTAAAGCCATATGAGTAACCATATGAGAACCATACAGGACATAGCTAGCAGCTTGGCTTATTCTAGATCTCAGATGACGACAAATGCGTATTACATCCAAGTCTCCTGTGCCAGCCATTACCTTAATTGTAAAAAAAATAATAAATGAGGAAAGAGTACAGAGCCTTTCTCTTTATATAAATAGAGAACATTTCAATATAAAATATTTTTTCATCAATAATATCCTTAGATAGAAACATTTGTATATGTAGGGATTCCAGAATTTAAGAAACATCACAATAACATGATAATTTATAATAAAATTATTAAAGAACTAAATATAGTACATAAAACATGGTAAAAGCAAAACACTTTTAAAATCATTTTCCAGAATCTTTGTTTACCCCCTTAAATCAAGCAACAAATTTAGTAGCAATTTTTCTGAAACAATGAGTGTTTTCAATAAATGGTGCAAATACACCAAAAACTCATACATAACATACTGCTAAAGAAGAATAGATGAAAATGAAGAATTAATTAATAATGAACATTTTTTAAAAAAATGTTCAAATAGGAAATATTTATAACCACAAAATATGATTCTTAATGTGATTATATTTTACAACATTGAAAAAAGTTAAAAATATTATAGAGCAAAGAAAACCACAAACCATAGCTAGAGATAACACCACAACATTCAAGCAAGTTTCAATAGTACTTCGTCCAGCTTGTTCACCAGCTTGATCTCCGACATGTTTACGAGATAATGAGAGAAAATGCTTAGCATACTGCATCTAAAGAAAACAGTAGTTAGGGAATGAAAAACGAACATTTAAATTCATTCATTTATAAAAAAAACTTATTTTCCACAAAAAAATTATTTTAATTAAATTTCTTTTATTTATTAATATTTAAAAAGGAAGAGAGGAAACAAAACACATATATATGTAATCTAGTAATAAAGCATCAAATCTTACCAATGTTTCAAAAGCTTCAGCATTTGCAGATCCTGCAAACTTTAATCCTAAGCAAAAACAGCCTCCAGCAATTATATTACAATATGCTTGGCTAAAAAATATGTAAAGTTTTCATAAAATTGATAAATAAAAAGAAAAATCAGTAAACTAATTAATATAACCCAAAATATAAGTAGAAGGGGGAGAGAAAAACTCTTATATTATAAATAAAGTTGTTGAGATTAAAAATAATTTCCAATTCCAGTCCTCCACCAAGTTTGGCAGCACCTTCTGCAGAATTGTCTAGTATTTATCCCTGTCAAAACTGTTCCATTGAGAGGTTGTTGATGAGTCCTGCCAAACACTGACGGAAAAATCACAAATGGAATTCTTTTGAACATAAGTCAAACAGCCACATTTTAAACCTCCTAGCATTTAATTTTAGACCATACATGCTTCGATGAAAATTGTTAGTACTGGTATGTATTATAACCTGCTAAAATTTCCCCCTGTTTTTAAAAAACACCCAATATATATATATACTGGCCTCAGAAAAAATTCTTTCAAAAATAGCTGAGTCAGAGAAAATGAATAAAAAAGTTTTTCTTAAAAATGTTTCAGTGTAATGTACATTGCTAAAATTTTTGCAACACTCATGAAATTAAAGATATATTATTTTTTTAACAAGATACATGGCTATGTGCTTAGAGTTAACAGTGCAATTCATCATTTACAAATTTAAACAAGACAAAATTTAGTCCAAAATTTATATTGTACAATGCAACTTCCATTTTTAAAAGGGGAAAGGATGAGAAAAGCTGATAGAGCAGATCCTTTTCATTTTAAAATTAAAAATATTGTTAAAATTCTTATTTCATGTTATTTCTTAGACTTAATATCATTAACATTTTAAAAAACCCTGTATTTATCCAGCAGCTCCAAAGATATACGAAAGATAATTTTACAACAAATATGTGCAAATGAAAACTGAGTAATGTAACATCTGATTTAAACAAAAACATATATCAGCCATACAATTTCGTTTATAAATAACATAAAAAAATTTAGCATTGACATACCAAACAGGATATTGAAAAAGTATCACACAAAAATTTGGATTACCTCATTGTTTCATAATCTACGTCAGCATTAGTGACTCCTCTTTGAAAAGCATGTTTTGAAACTATCTGAAATACAATGGAATCCCCTTTTAGAAAAAAATTTACAATATCCATCCAATTTTAAATTAAATAAATACATGTCAACAGCAATGTAACATTTACTAAATGTTAGTGATGAAAAAGATACAAGTAAAACATTTAGATCAGCAATACTCAACCTGTGGCCCACTAGGCTTTTTTGAGTGGCCCGTTCATTGCCCATTGCACAAAAAAAGAAAAAAAATTTTTTTTTTGAAGAACATTGTATTAAAAATTTAGGGGAAAATTTTTTCAATCTAGCAATAAATACATAAATTTTTCTATCGATGTCGTACAGGTATGAATTGAAAGATTTTTTTCCCTTGTCTATTTGTAACTGTAACAGGTAGTAATAACAAATACCAGTAAAATATTGAAATTGAGTTTAAATTATAAACAAATAATGCTAAGTTTAGAATAATTCTGAAAAATTTTGAAATAATTCTGTCAAAACTTCTTTTTGCTGTCATTCTACGCTTGATAAATTAATGTTTGAAATAAAAATAAGAGGCTTTAACAGAAGGGAAAAAATTTAATTATATAAAACGGTTTGGAAACTTTGTTTGTAC